>PVIA01005679.1:0-110646 GCA_004024845.1 Tonatia bakeri
TCCGGCGACACAGCTGATGGTGCTGAGAACCGAGAGAGGCCTACCAGCCTAGCACGGATTACTGGGAAGATCCAGACACTGCCTGAGACTGGACTTCTATTTTTCCTTTCCTGAGATACGGTACCCCATACTGGGCAAGGGGGGGAAGGAAGAACTGTGTGCGTTTAGTGGGTGTTTTAAGGGACTTTAAGATTTTTTGAGATTTTAGTAAAAAAATATTAGGTCACTGCCTTAAGTTTTGTATAGCACAAAATAAACATTTTCCTTTCCTTTTCACCAATCTCTGGCATTGAGAGATATCTTTCCTATATGGCGGCGGACAAGACGGACCCGAATTTCTTTCAGAAAGAGCATCACCCTCCCAGGGCTCCTGGGCCCCTTTGCTTGTTTGGGTCCTGCTCTGTAACAATTATGGTAAAACAAAGTGGCCGAACAGAAACCTCTGTTATGCGCCAGCGGTTTCTCCCAACAGGGACATTATCTGCAACAAGCAAGCACTTGCCCCTTCAGCGCCTGAGCTCCGGGGGGACCCCTCCCCCCAGGTGGCCCTGCAACACACGCTCGCTCTCCCCACCGTCTCTCTCCCCTGTCCCTTCTCCTTGCCTGTACCTTCTCTTGGTCACAGATTAACACCTTCCTAGAAAAAGGTCCGACTTTATGCAGACAAGCCCAGTTTCCTAACTGGAGAGGCCCAGAGCAAAATGAAAACGCAGGGCTCCCAGTTCAAAGTGACTAAGAATTTCAGGATGGCGGCAGAGCACCTGTGGGACCCTTCTGAGCGTGGGGTCTGCTGCAGCTGCACGGGCTGCAGACCCAGGAAGCTGGCTGTGTTCACAGTCACTCTGGGCTAATGGCAGATGGTCCCTTTGCTTGAAGCCAGCACTGGGCCAGGACCACATGGGCCAGCTGCCCTTCGCTCGATGGATCTATATTAAAACCTCACCAAGTCCTGAGACCCACTGCTGGCCCAGGAGAGGGAGAGGTGTGCTAGGAAATGCCCTACCTGGGGGACCGGGAGACTTGGCTGGGTTCTCTCTCCAGCAGGGGCAGGGTGTGGGCTATGACAACTGACCTTGGGTTGCCCTTGAGTTCTTGCTGAACAGAGAAGTGGCCTGGGACCTGCCAGCCGATGAAAGTCTGTCCTGAAGCGATAACAATGATAGCATTATTTAAGCTGTGGTTTTGATGTGTTTTTTTTTTCTTTTTTGCATTTTTCTTTTTTGCATAGTCATCCTTACTTGCACAGAACTGCTCTAGAAACTCCATCTAAAAGTAGTAGGAAGTCACCCCAAAAGTCTTATTTTTCCTACATTACCTTATTTGTTAAAAGCAATCAGAACTCATTACGAGAGGTGACCCCTTGCAAATGGGCACTTCATGCCCAGTGCCCCTTCAGCAACTGGACTCCAAGCCCCCACCAGTGATGACCCCGTGCTCAGAGAGGAAGCTTCTAGAGCAGGGCGATGGTGGAAATGTTCTCGATCTGTGCAGCCCGTACCACACGGCAGCTGCTAGCTGCAGGTGGCTACCGGCCATCGGACTGTGGCTGGTGAAACCGAGGCACTGACTTTTACTTTCTACTTAATGTTACTTACTTTCGATCTCAGTAGCCACAATAGCGATCACATTGAACAGTACAGACCAAATCTAGATTCCAGATTCAGAACACTGTAACCCCAGACAGCTTCAAAATACTTGTCAAAACCAAAATAATATTACAAAGTGGCTTGAGCCCTGACTGGTGTGGCTCAGTGGGTTGGGTGTTGTCCCACAAACCAAAGAGTCACAGGTTCAATTCCCGGTCAGGGCACATGCCTACGTGGTGGGCCAGGTGCCTAGTTGGAGGCACGTGAGAGGCAACCACATATGGATGTTTCTCTTCCTCTCCTTCCCCCTCCCTTCCCCTCTGTGTAAAAATAAATTCATAAAATATTTTTTAAAAAGTGAATTGAATAGTTGTTGGCAGGTGTCAGATTAAGGCTCTTCATTGGGCCCTGACTGATGCGGCTCAGCTGGTTGGGCATAGTTCCACAAAACGAAAGGTTGCCGGTTTGATTCCGGTTAGGGCACATGCCTAGATTACGGGTCCATCCAGGTCAAGGTGCGTGTGAGGGGAAACCAGTGTTTCTCTCGCACACCTATGTTTCTCTCCCTCTCTTTCTCCCTCCCTCTCTAAAAAAATGAAATAAAAATAATTTTTTTTAAAGATTCTTCATTAGCCCTGGCTGGTGTAGCTCAGTGGATTGAGCGTGGGCTGCGAACCAGGCATCGCAGGTTCGATTCCCAGTCAGGGCACATGCCTGGGTTGCAGGCCATGTCTCCCAGCAACCACACATTGATGTTTCTCTCTCTCTCTCTCTCTCCCTCCCTTCCCTCTCTAAAAATAAATAAATAAAATCTTAAAAAAAAAAGATTCTTCATTGGTCAGTGGTGAGGTTGAGAGCTGCAGTGTACGTCTGGGTTAATGGGCCAGCTGTCCTCTGAAGAAGAGCTGAAAGAGAGTGTAGGAGACTGTTCTGTGTGGCGTGGGCCCAGCTCCCATTCGGGGACGCACAGTGTTGACGGAAGAGACCTGGTTCTTCTTGCCGACGCATGTGAAGAATTACATATCAGCAAATCTAGTAGTACGTAATCAGTTTATTAGTGGCTCGCTTCCATGGAAGAGAACAGGACCGGGTAGAGTAGGGGGTGAAAGGCAAAGTTTCAGGGCAAAGCAGGGTGAGAACAGCAAGAGAGGCTGGAGACCAGGGTGGCAAGCCCCTGGGCAGCCTGAGGCCAGGTGGCCAGAGGCCCTGTGGCCTGAGAGACAAGAGCCCCAGAGAGAGAGAGAGAGAGAGAGAGAGAGAGAGAGAGAGAGAGAGAGAGATTGAGTCCGAGGGAGTCCTTTGTTCTCAGGACTTACACAGTTGGTGGGCTAGGAGGGGAAAAGGTCACATATTGATTAACGGGTAAATGTGGTGCCAGCTTTCCTGTGGGAATGAGACTGCCCAAACTTAGGGATGTGTGGGGGTCTGTCAGCCCAAATCCACTTGGTCATCCTGTTGTAAAACAAATATGTGACAGGAGGAAGTTAACTACAATTGGGGCACTTTCCTTCTTTCTTGCTAACATAGTGTTTCTTGTGATGTTGGAACACCTGGCAATATTATCAGAACAGGCTCAGGACTGCTGAGTTAACGTGTGACACTTGCCTCCTCCCTGCCTCGGTTTACTGTTTATTCCACCTAATTGGTAAAAGGTGTGTCCTGGCAACCAGGGTGCTAAATGCTGGCCGATGACAGTACTGCAGTCTCAGAGTTCTTCCTGTGCTGTCTCCTGCCTCAACAGGACCCACGCCCACGGATAGGTTCTCCTGTGGGGAATCAGGCCTGCAATGTTCCTAGGCTGCTATGAGTCTTGCTTTGTGCTAAAACTCCCTCACCCTGAATTGAGGACATTTACTGCAAAGCAACTTCCTAAAATCCATGCTAAACCCTCCAAGGATGAGTGTAACTTGTTCAACTATTTTTGCCTTTTCATGTGCAAATATCCTTCTTCTGTGATGTGATTAGCAGCACTGGCTCCTGTGTTTTCTGTAAAAGGTAACCACCTAAAGCGAGCCTGTGCATAGTTAATGAGGACCTTCTTGTAATGTGCTCAGTAAAACAATAAAAGCTCATTGGAGCAAGGGCTGAGGCTTCTGCTCCGCTTGAGAGAAAAGCCATGCTGTCCCTGTTCCTCCACCGGACTCTGGACTCTGTAGTCTGTGTGAATGTCTCATTTCATCCATATTGACGTGGAAACTGCGGGCCAGTGTCTGAGTCAGAGAGGAGTGGTCCCTGGCTCCACCCCAACCTCCCGGGTGATGTTCCCTTCCTTCCACCTCCTTGCGATCTCTGATCCCCGGGAACTGTCCCTGCTGCAACCACTCCCCCTTCTGCAGCCTTCCCCATGTCTCACCCGCATCCTTTGCCTGGACTTGTCCTGGGGACTCAGCAGTTTCTTCCGAGCACACACCTTACACCATCCTAAAGCATCTGCCACTGCCTGACTTAGAGGTGTCGCCTCTAGTTCATGATAACTATCATCAATATCCATAATTACTCAAATGCAGGGAGCAGAGTGGCTGCCAAAGAAGCACCAAGTTAGAATTCCCCGCCCCCACCGTCTTTTTCCTCCTTGCGGGTTCCCGCAGCCTGGCTGCCCGTGGGCAGGCCCGGGAGGAAAGAGTAGCATGAGATGGGTCCCCTGTGTGGTCTGGTCTCCGACGGCCAGTCTGGGACTCCTCGCCTCCCCATCCCAGTCCTCACAGTTGAAATTCTACTGAAGTGGGGGGTGCCCTTTGCGGGGAACTGCCGAATCGAGAGCCCCAGCTGGCAGCATGCTGCACTGGGCACAGCCCAGTGGAGTCCTGTTTAGATGGGGCTGCCTGCAAGGCACCACTGGGAGCTTATCCTCACTAACGGTTTCTGGCCAGCATTGTTTGCCACGGACCAGGGCGGTCAAAGGCGTGGTTCTACCCCAGGGACTGGGGTAACCTATAACCTCAAAACCTATACCCTATAACCTCAAAATTACTTACGCTTTTTGTGGGAAACTTCGTGTCAGAATGTTTGATATAGAAAATCAAGTTTGTTCCATAAAAGTATGTCTTTTCTTGGTGCTGGGAATTCAGCACACTCACCTCACGGTAACCTGCCCGACCCAGGACATCACGGTGTTGTTATAATTAACCTGTCTCCTGGGCTACATGGGGCCAGTTCCCCCGCTGGTGGGGAAGCCACTTCTAGACAGTGGCCCTCGGCTCTCACTAAAGACGTCAGAATTCCTGGGCGTGGACCCTAGCCCTGTAGTTTTTAAAAGCTCACAACTGATTCCAGAATTGAGAATCAGTATTTTAAGTTTTCTTCAAAAATAAAACCAAAATGGTGTTTCTAACAGATATATTTTTTAAACACATCCACAATGTTGTTATTTTATCCAGGTCTCCCATTCGGTTTTTCTGCCTCCTCCGTCGGTGTTCAACAGTAACAGGCTCCTGTTGTTTTTTATTTTTATCATCCAATTTCATTCACTGCAGTAGTAGGAACTGAGCACCTACTATGTGCAGGCCACAGTACACTCAAAAATGACCTAACTCTGCCTCAAGGAGCTACCGGGTGAGACCAGCTTGTAACTGGATCCATTACAACGCAGTGGGGAGGATGTACAGAGGGCACCATGGGAGCCCAGAGGAGGGCAGGGGAAGTCAGAGAGTGCTGCCTGGAAGAGGTGACTCCAAAAGTGAATCTTAAAATATGACCAGGTACCTCTGCCTTTCAAGTTTAGTGACCTGTGGAGGGCTGTGAGTTGAGAACAATTCTAATAAGAAAGCTCATGTATCGGACCGTTGAACGAGAGGCTACAGCTGTGGGAAGGACTGAGCACTTGGTGCACCAAGGCCAGGGCCCCGGGACAGCTTCTGGGGCAGTTTCACTCGAGCTCTGGGCCAAGGGCTGAGCTGCTGAAAGCCTGACCTTGGTGAAAGGTTGCAGTGTTTCCTGACCAAACTGTGATGTTCCTACTTCTTTCCTAGTCTGTGCTTTTGCTTGGACTGTAGGGGACTGAGCCTTTGTCCTGTCTGATTTTCAGGCAGCTCCGGGAAGAAGGGATTAGACAAGGAAACTACCCAAGGCCACCCAGTGGGCCAGGATTGGAATCCCTCATGAATCTAATCTGAATTCTGATGAAGGTCAAGATCAGGGGTGAAGGCACATGTTCAACACCTGGGCTGGAAACAGGTCTGAGGTCAGAGGGACGCTGTGCCATACCAGGGATGCGCTCCTCTGGTGTCTTCTGCAAAGGGGGCCCGCTAGGAATGCAACGACGGGCAGAGGTCTCGACCCTGGCCCAAGACTTCCTCATTTAGTCATTTAGTCCTCAAGTATTTATTGGATGTGTGCCACGTGAGGCCCACTGCGAGGGGCAACAGGGCTCTGGCGTGGGGACGTTCACCCTCGAGGAGGCACGTCACACACACAGTGGAGAGAGCTTGCATCCTACAAGGCAGGAGAGAGTAACACCTCATACGGGGAGCACAGTGAGTCCTGCACTTCCTGAAGGACAAGTTGGCGGGGCAGTTTCAGGGACAACTGGGGGCAGAAATGCCCCCCTCACCCTGCAAAGACACAGCATTCTCAGGTGGAATAGGAATGAGTGGAGAGGTTTTAAAGGGAAGAGTCCGGGGTGGGAGAAGAAAACAGTCCCTCCTCTGGTCACGGGTGTGGCTTTTCCTGACCTCTGTAGATGTGTGACGTTGGTGGCGGCTGGTCCGGTATCTTCCAGCAGCCCCGACCTGGTTTGCGGGCAGCTCTTCAACATGGGCTGGCAGAGCTGCCACGGTCCCCAGCCAACCTTCTCCCCGGGCAGCACCAGCAGAAGCCTGGACACTGGCTGGGGTGCTGCCCAAGTGCCGGCACCTTAGACAGTTTCTGTGAGGGGAGAAGCTCCCAGCTGCTGAAGAGAAATTTCTTCCCCCTTGCCTCCTGCATCCTTCTTGGAGAGGCCTTCTCTGGCTCTGTGAGCACGAACGGGCAAATGAAAACACGTCATGGAAAGGTGGAAGGGGGGAGGCAAAGGGTGGGGTGTGTGCGTGTAACGTTCAAGTGTGTGTTTGCGCCACGCACATGTCCTGTCTCCATGGTCCCTTCCGCCCCATCCTTGTTCCATTCCTGAGGTCTCGTGATGGCAGAGGCTGGCCTGGCTGCTAAGAGCCAGACTTGGAAAAGCTGCAGGTCAAAGAGTTTTCCAAAGAGAACCTGAAGCCAGACATGCACTCAAAGTCACCCAGTGGGGCCCCACTCAGTGTGGGCCAGGGCTGCCAGCAGAGACCCGGGGGCTGGGCACTGCCAGGCCCCTCTCACCCTGGCCCAGGGTGGAGAGGCAGCCAGCCTACCTGGCAGGGAAGGGCAGAGGTCTAAGGCCAGAGTCAGGGGAAGAGGAAGACAAGGAAGTCCCCTGGAATAGCCTTTCAAAGAGCCTGAGGGCTGGCCCTCATGGGGTTCAGTTCGGCCTTTTTCCCTTTTAACCTGCCAGTCTTTGCAAGGACTCGTTCTGTCTCCTCCAGCTGTTCCACCCTGGCCTTGCGTAGACTGAGAGCTGTTTGTTCTACTTAACAGTCTTTGTTTTCCTTATCTTCCTGTTCTAATCACGTACACATCTTGCCAATTTCTCCTGTCAACTTTTAGCTGGTTCCATTTTTAGAACTTTCTCAAAGTTCAAAACATTTTATCTGTGTTTTTTATCCTTACCTTTTAACTCTTCTATTTCTGGTCTTTTAGTTCAATGATTTAAGCTATTTGGTGTGTGTGTGTGTGTGTGTGTGTGTGTGTGTGTGTGTGTGATGTTTTTCTGAACATCATCACAGAGGAACCACTCTACGGTCCCTGCCCCCTGTGGCCTTCCTGCCTCTGTCCCTGGCTTCCCTGGGCTTGCGGGTTTTATCTGCTGTGTGCCTGTGGGTGGGAGCTGACAGGTGCAGCCCTGTTTCCTCCCAGTTCCGTTTAACAGAGTCCTCACCCCTTTCAAAGACGTTTCCTAAAGACCCGGAGGCGGGTATTCTTCAGTCCAGCTGCTGCAAACGGTGAGGCTTGCTCAACACCGTTTTTTGAACTCATCAAGTGAGCAAAGATGACAAGAGCTAGCCTGCTGAGTGACCTGAATCCATGGACTTCGTTTTCAATGTCTGAAATACAATAACACTAGCACGAAAAATGTACTCAGGTCAGCCCGCCACTGGTGCTCGCCATGGGTGGGCGGGTGGCAGGAGGTCCTAGCTGGCCAAGGGCCTGGGCTTTGACCTTGGTGGAGAGCTGGGCCATTGAAAGTCTGGAAACCTGTCCCCTGACCCCTTAGCTCCCCAGACCCCCCTACCAGTGGGAGGAGCTCCGTGGAAGGTCACTGGTTGGAGCCTTGAAGCTTTCTCCAGTCCAGGACACCTCTGTGCCGGGTCATTCCGCCATCCGGGCCGGCTTTTGGGGACACTGCCTCCCTAGACCCCTTCCCCAGCCTCTAGGCAAGAAGTGGGGGCTGCCCTGCATTTTATCACTGTGAGCCTCTTTCCTCTAATTACCAAAAACAAAACAAAACAAAACAAAAAACCCCTGCTCAATATAAATAATTTGGAATTAATTTTAAAAATTGAAAGAAGCTAGGAAAAAACAAAACATCACCCAAACTTCGAGGCAACCACTGTCACCATTTAACATATTTCCTTCCTTTTTTGAGTCTGTATTTCCTGACGTGTAGGAAAATATTATGAGAAATTCTAATATACTGTTTAACAGTATATTGTAAACATTCCCCAGGTCATTACCAACTTTCCTCAACCTGTTCTATATTTTGCACAATAGACTCAGATATTTGGAAAGTTCACTTTTTTCCTGGTACATTCCACATGGTGATGAATATTCTTGTGAATAAACTCTGTCCACATCGAAGCCTATTTTCTCAGGGTAGGGTCCTGGAAATGTCACTGCTGCTTAGAAGAATACGAACATTTTTATGACTCATGGTCAGTAATTCCAAAGAAACTTCTACAAAGGCTGTGGGAGTTTCCACCCCTCTACTAACACACCTTCTGCATTGTCTATTACTATGTGTTGAAACCTTTCTTGTTTGGATATTTTAAAGTGACATCACTGATTTCATTTGCATTTCTTTGATTAGGACTGACATGAGTACTTTTCCTCCGTTTACTTCCTAGTGGCCTTTCCTCCTTCATGAGTGTTTCATTCTTACATAAAAGGACTTTTGAACGGGGTGAGTCAACTCTTCCTTTGCTGTGTGGCTGGAACATACACCCACGGGGTCACTGGCGCTGACCCCAGGGCCACCCCAGGCATTCAGGCCATTTTGAAGAAACAGTATCTGGTCTCATGATTAATGAAGGATCTGGCAATTTACATAGACACAAATTATCTATAAAAAGATCTTTGTTGGTCTATGAAATAAATCTGGGGATGTCCGCTTACGGCTTAACCCCAGGAACCAGTTTAACCCCAGGAACCGGCGCTGCGGGCAGATGAGATGGAGCTAAGCTCTGTGGCCTGCTGCCCTCCTGAGGGTGAGTAACTTGAACCTTTGAAAGGGATCATTTTTTTCTCATCTTAATCCTTGACAGCCCAGGCCTTTGACCGGACTCATAGTTATCAGATGGGATTAGAATCTAAGAAAAATGGGATGGGTGGAGGAGTTCTGGATTTCTCCTTGTCCCGATATCTGACTCTCCATCTGACTGACTCAAGAGAGAGGCTCCCTCTCGCCACCCTCTTCCTCAGCATCACCCTTTCCTACAAGACCGAGGCACTCGGTTCCTAGTGTCTGCCATGATGAGGCCTCCGCGTGAGCTGAAGCCTACCCTCTCTGTCTCATGTGCGGTTGGACAATAGTGGTCGAGAAGAGCCCGGGACAGGCTACAGAAGAAGCCTGAGGGCCGGAACACCAGGAGTCATGCAGGGGCGTAAGAAATGTGTGCTGATCGCAAGCCTCGCGGCGGCTCTAAAAAAGTTTGACTGCAAGGAGCCTTCACAGGAATGCTGTGCAGGAACTCTCCACGGAAGTGATGCTGCCCCCGGGGGGGAAGAAAACAGTTCTTGGGGGGCAAAAGTATCTGAGCTACTCCAGTGGTTAGGGCCTTCCAGCGGCTACAGTACATTCAAAGACCCACAGTGTGTCTGGGGTACTCAAATGGTACTGGGAGGGTGGGGTGTGATTAGGAAAAACACACAAAAGTCCTCTTGGAGGAGGCTGGGAGGGAGGTAAAATCAAAAGGCTGAGAAACTCTGTTCTAGAGCAACTTTCCTAAACGTTCAGGCCCCAGGCCCCATTTAGGCTGAGATTTAATAATGCCGAGGGACAGGAAGATTTTTTCAAAATATAAATTTTAAAGACTAATCTTGTCCTAGTCCTGCGCTGGTTTCTCTGTTCACCGAAAACAAAAGCCTAAAATCTCAGCCTGGTCTCAGCAAGCCCCGCCCACCACTCCTGCCTTGTCTTTCAAGTTCTTCCTTGGGCTGTCACTCAACTCCTCCCAGCTCCCTGGGATGCGGGGGCGGGTGTGTGTGGGGGTGTGTGCAGCCTGCTCCCTCCTCCAGGCAGACACTCGTGGCCTTCTCAGCCTGGCTAACCCCTCCTCCTCCCCCTCCTCCTCCATTAAGTCCAGCAGCACCCTCCACCAGCCAGCTCGTTCTCTCTCTCTCTCTCTCTCTCTCTCTCTCTCTCTCTCTCTCTCGTACACATTTATTTGTGTGTTTGTTTTCTGTGTGTCTCCCTTATTCCGAAGCTCCAAGAGGGCAGAGATCACATCTGTCTTGTTCACTCTACACCCCACACTTAGCACTGCGTCTGGCACATAGTAGAAACTCAATGAACAATAACTGAATCCATGAATTGGATTTCAAAAGGCCTAGATTAAACACCAGGTTTAATCCTCGGCCTCCAGCTCTACAAGCCCTTCCTGAGCCAGGTTCATGAACCTTATGCACTCACTCACGACAGCCCCACCTGCGTGTGCACCCACTGGTGTTCACCTGAGGGTGACCTTGTTTCCCCGGCTGCCAGCCCACCTCCTTGCTAATGAGCCCCATGGTCTGCATCTGGCTTACCTGGTAGTGTGGCTGGTTTGGGCTGTGACCAGTGGGACAGGAAACGCCTCTCAGCAAACTTGTGCCTTAGATTCCCTGAAAGTGTTACCTTCCCCGCCACTGATCCCCAAAATTAAGGGTCTTCACAAAGCCCGCCATTGCTGAGAAATGCTTCTGCCACTTATTTTAGAAACATTGTCAAGGATAGTGCTGTCACCTAACTCAGTGACCTAGAGAATTTTTTTTTCCAGGAGAAAATTTAGTGCTACTTGCTAAGAAAAACTCTACTTCCCTCCCCCCCCAAGGAACTGGTATTCCTTTTCCTCCCTGACAATAAGAAAAAGTCACTAACTTTCCTTCCCTTCCTGTTGTCAGAAAGCTCTGAGCCTGATCTGAAGCCATGCCAGTCACTGTCACACGGGCCGGCCTTTGCCCCAAACAGCGGCCCCTCCCCTCCCCAAGACAGTCAGCCCCACCGGCCCACCAGGAGGTCCATGTCGAGTCCACGCACATTCCTCTTTCTACCGGTCTGAGGCTGACTCTTATTTCTATCTCTCCACTCATCATCGCTGGGTCTGTTCTCGTGACAGCTGAGCCTCCGTCGGGTGGGGAGGTAGGTGTGGCGATGGCACCATCCTCACTGCCCCAGGGACGCTGCCCCCCAGTTGTTTTGTGGGAACCACGGCCTGTGTGGTCGCCCCACCCGGCTGTGCCCAGAGGACCCTCACCTCTTCTCCATCATCTCAATGGTCTCCACCAGGGGTGTGTTGCGGGTCTCAGCCAGGAAGCAGACGGCCAGCCCAGCCAGGACGGAGGTGGCCCCGAGGGCCACGGGCGGCAGGACGGTGCTGAACTCCCCGATCATAGTGACCAGGGGTGCCGCCAGGCCCCCGAGGCGGGCGTTAATCGAGGTGAAGCCCATGCCCATCTGCCTGTCCGAGGAAGGTGGACGGGTCAGTGGCCATGGCCCAGACTGACCAGAGAGCTAGGAGTGCGGCGGGGGGGGGCGCAGAGCAGAAAGAGAGGGGACCTGCCTTGGCAAGTGTTCCCAGGAGAGCCAGGGGCGCCAGTTTGGGAGGCACTCCGCTGCCTCCCCCGCAGACCCACCTGATCTCTGTGGGGTACAGCTCTCCCGTGAACAAGTACACGCAGATGAAGGAACTGGCCAGGCAGCCTTTGCCCAGCGCTGCCAGGGATGTGCGCAGTGCCTGCATGCCTGGAGGGGGGAGGACAGAGCTGTGGGAGGGAGTGGCTCAGAGCCCAGAAGGGGACCAGGGAGGCAGAGCGGGGTAGTGGTGAGGGTGAGGGACTCAGGAGGAAATGGGGGGGAGAAACAGGGGGAGGCTTAGGGGCCTGAGGTGGGCACAGTCGTGGCAGGCAGGGGACCCAAACACGGAAGGGGCAAATCAGGATTTCCATCACCTCACGTTCCCCCTGGGACCCACAAGTGCCCGCACAGCCCTTCTCTGACCTCTGCCTCCTCCTCCCTTATTTCCACCTGTCACCAGGTCTGGCTGGGGAACCAGGATCAGCTTTGGAGTTAGGCTTGGGTTCAGATCCCAGCTCTGGCCCAGATGGGTGACCTGGGTCACTGTCACTTAACCCCTCTGAGCCTCGCCGTTCTCATCTATAAAATGAGGAAAACGCCAGCGCCTGCCCCACAGGCTTGTCATGGGTCAGCACAACACCTGAGTGCAAAGTGCTTGGGGCTCACTAGAGGCTTGCATTACCACCGCCATTACTGTGCATGCTGCGCCCTTGGTTACAAACAGTACGAGCCCAAGGCCCATGTCCACCATCGGGGCAGTGGTCAGGGACGTTACAGCATGTCCTTTGGTGAAGCACGTGTACTAAATGGAAAAGCTTGTTCACAGTATAACATGGAAAGCATGTTTCTATAAACATGCAATGTGAGAAAGGATATATTACACATGTAAATACACACACACATATATACACATATAATCTTTTTTTATATTATTGTGTACATACATGTGTATAATAGTGTCTCAATTACATCAAATACAAAAATCAATAAATAGGGAAAAACATCGGAAGAAGTTCATCAAAACACCGACAGTGAGAATGCCTCGGTTTTACAGGGAGGGGCAGAACTACAGAGAAGTCAGACAGCGTGCCCAGGGCCGTGGGCGTCACGGTGAGCCCTCAGCTCGGCACGCACTCCGGGACAGCGATGCCCAGCCCCGGCTTCTTGCTGCACTCACTGGGGGACAGTTTTTTAAATCCTGAGGGTTAAGTTCCACTCCTGAGACCCACCACACTGGCCTGGAGCCCCTGGGCATGGCAGTTTGTGAGGGTTTCCAAGTGGCGACAGTCACAGGCAGACTGCAAACCCCTGCTCCAGGGCTAGTGGCTGAGGTTCAAACATGAACGTCGCAGCCCTTGAGATGCCACCTGGCCAGGCTCCAGGTGCACACACACCAGCCAGCCCTCTGGTTCGTTTTCTGCGTTGGTCTAATGTCCCTGATGAGATGGTAAAGGCTTTGAGGGTGTTTACAACCACAACACTGATACTAGGCATCGAGTGCTTAATAAAAACCCCACTGATGGACAGCCATTCTCTTCCCAGATCCAGAAGACTGTCTCTCCACCCCGTTCCCTTGTTGGATTGGTTGCCCACCAGACCCCTGACCCTAGAGGCTCCCAGGTGGCAATAGCAGAAGCTGGTGGCTTACCTTCTGGCACAAACATGTTGGCGATCACCATGAGCCCAGCCAGGATGAGGAAGGAGGCCACTGTGGCCCGGCGGCCCACGTAAATCATGGTGGCGGTGGCCACCAGCATGGCGGGGATGTCTATGACCCCGAACAGGACCTGTACCAGATAGACACTGAACCCAAACTTCTGCAGGTCCATGGCCAGGCCGTAGTAAGCCAGGGAGTTGGAGAACCTGGGGGAGGCAGTACTGCTTTGGAAGGACCCAAGTGGAGGACAACCCCACATTTCCAGCGCACAGGGGACACAGCCCCAAACTCAAATAAGAGAACAGACTCTCCACCTGAGCATTTCCCGGGGCCAGCTGTGGGTTTTCATGTCAACTTTTAGTCCTCACAAGGACCTTGGGGGCACATGCATAAGTAGAAAGCGAGGCTGGCTGACTCGCTCTGGGTCCCCCGGTCATCTGGTCTACCCGAGCCCCGCTGGTGACCACTACAGACAGTGCCCAGGTCTGCTCCCAAGCACAGACAGTGTGCAGCCCACATTCCGTGCTTTGTAAATATCAACCCCTGTTATAATTTCACGTCCAGGACATCCTGTCAAGCCAACTGAAGGTTTTTCTAAAGCAGCCCCTTCCCTCAGGATTTGCTAGCTTCCAGCCTGCACTAACAGGCAGGGGTTGCCTTTGCATTTTTATCCATTCCACACCTTCATGCCCACCTCTGCACCTGTTAGGAATTCCTGCCTGCTTGCCCGACAAACTCTATTAAACGTCTTGTAAACCCACCCAAATGCCACTCCCCGCGTGAAGCCCTCGTCAGCCCCAGTGAGGAGAACTGTTTTAGGATGCTTGTCATACTTCATGGAAATTACTGTTCTCCTGTCTGGGAACATGTCCCAGAATCCCCTGGGGTGCCCCCAGGGCATATCAGGACGAGACATGGTGCATTTTGAGATAAGCTGCCCAGATGATTCCAATAAGTGTCCCCACCCAGGTGAGACCCACTGCCCAGATGTGGGGTCCCCAGGTCAGCATGCATGTCTCACCCACGACCACATCCCAGCACCCAGCAGAGGGCCAGAGGACCCTGGAAGAGGGTTTGGTGCAGGGCTGAATTCACAAGGTTCATCTGCTCCTTGCATTGAGTGCATCAAAGAGTGAGTCACTGGGGACAAGGGTTGTGTCTCTACCTTGGGTCAAAGTCTGCGGCACGAGCCCACCACCTACCAGACCACCATGAGACAGCACGTGACCTTGCGGATGGCCGGGGTTCGGAAGAGGTCCAAGACCGAGTTGGAGGTGCGGACGCTTGTAAACTCACTCTGGATGTAGGAGCTCACCACCTGGGCAAAGCGGGCTTGGTCAGGGAGCAGAGGGATCTGACACCCCAGTTCCCTGCTGGCTGTCCCTTCGTCCACGGAGAGAAGGGCCAAGGTCGAAGTCCCTGGGAAGAAGACTGGTCCTCGCCTCCTCTCTGTCCTGGGGCTGGTGGCCCTTAACAGGCTGTTTCCAGGGATTGGGGATGAAGCCAGGGCTCTCTCAAGTGTCCCAAGGCTCCCGAGCTGCGGCCCATGTGGCCGAAATAGCCTCCTGTGGTTCCAGCGGGTCCCAAGGGGGTGTCCCTCACACCCCACCCTTGGTAGAGACCCTGAGACAGTTTTGGCCAATGGCCAAGAGCAGCAGTTCCAAGTGGTTCTGCTGCTTCCTGCTGTGTGCTGTGAGGCAGATCACCCAACCTATCCATACATAGGTGTCCTCCCCAGCAAAAGTGACACATTAAATAAGACTGCGCCCAGCATGAAGCTCCATAATTGGTACTTATTTCTAATAAATGGTAATGATTTTATCATAAATAGTATGTATAATAAATGGTATTTCGATATTAATTCTTCACAAAGTTTGTTTTATGATCTTTATTCTAATATGTTTATTTTATTCTTGTATTTAAATGTCGGCTGGCTGTCAGTGTGAATGGGGTTATTTCTCCACTGCAAGACGGATAGTCCGATGAACAAAGCAGCTGAAGAGGCTATTTGCGCCCAGCCTCTTCGCCTGGATGGTGGCAGAGTCCTGGGAAGCTGCTAAATCCTGGTACAACTCAAGGCCGCCAGCAAGACTGAAGACTGTTCCCCCCCTTCCTCCCACCCATCCCGCCTACCTCCTGGGTCAGCCGGTCCCCTTCCTCCTTTCTCCCGTTCATGGCGGCCACCTTCCGCAGGTTCCGCATAGCCAGTTGGGACTTGCCGTGGAGGAGGAGCCAGCGGGAGGACTCTGGCAGCCACCTGGGACCGAGAGGAGGGTGAAGAGCGATGCAGGGCTGAGTGCAACTCACTCCATCCCCAAACCCAAACTCGCCTCCATTCCCCTTCTCAGACCCTAACCAGGTGGAATGTCCTGCTTTCTGAAGAATCGGGAAGATGGGGGGACATGCTGGCTCCCCTTTATTTGCAACACATCAGACAAAGAATCACTGAGGTACTTAGAGTCTACTTGGGACTTCGGACTTGGAACTTGGAGAAGTCCAATTTTGAATCTGGATCTGACCCCGGTGCATGGCCCTCCAATAAGTCACGGACCCTCCCTTGGCTGTGCCTCACGTCCCTCCTGTAAAATGTCGAGGGTGGTTGCGAGACACAAAGGTCAAAACCGCTCAGATTGTCCCAGAGCCCCATGCTAAGTTAAGGTTTTTTTCTGGAGCTTCCCCATGGCCGTGCACACACTCAGAAGCCATGACCCTCAAGCACCACCCTCCTTCATATTCCACCCCCACACGGAGCAAGTCCCAATCACTGCACTCCCCCGAGCCTCCCAGAGGGATGGGCCGGCCACACAGGTGCACCCTCCCTCCACTCTGCTCCGGACGTACCAAGAATAGAGGGAAAAGATGAGGAAAGGAACAGACACAGCAAACTGCAGCCACCGCCAGGGGCGGATCAGGTACGCCACTCCGGCCAGGATGAGCTGGCCCAGCGTGAAGGAGAACCCCAGCAGGGCGCCCGCCGCGGTCCGGCCCCGGGTGGGCATCCACTCCACCACTGCAGGGAAAGCACAGCGGGCTCAGTTGACTCTTCTCTCGTGAGGGTGTTTAGTTCACCCGCCCCCTCCGCAGTGACTGCGGTCCCTTGAAGCCACTTCAGAGACCCGCTGAGACGCAGGCAAAGGCACCCTGACCTCCCTCCTCACACGCAGTGAGATTCCAGGTGGACCAGGGATGCAAATGTGAACAGCAAACCACAAACGTATTAGAAGAAATCACAATAGCTTTCTTCTTATTTTTTTAAAGATTATTTATTTATTTTTAGACAGAGGGGGAGGGAGAGAGAGAGGAAAAGAAACATCCATGTGTGGTTGCCTCTCGTATGCTCCCCACTGAGGACCTGGTCTGCAACCCAATCACGTGCCCTGACTGGGAATCGACCCAGCAACCCTTGGGTTCGCAGGCCAGCACTCAATCCACTGAGCCACACCAGCCAGGGCAGACTTTTTATTCCAATCTTAGAGTCAGGAAAGGCTTTTCTGAGAATGTCACACAACCCAGAAGCAATCAAGGAAAGATCAGTAAATTTAACTTCATAAAAATAAGAAGTGTCTGCCTTAAAAAAACAAAAAGGGGGGAGACCCCCAATAGTGGTATAAGCAAAGTCTTAACACCAGTAAAAAAAGAGAAAGAAAAAACTGCAACTCAGCAGATAAAGGGGGAACTTCGCTGACTTGGGAAAGTTCTCACGAATCAATAGGAAAACAACCAACAAGCCAAACAAACAAAAAGCAGGCAGAGGGTGTGAAGAGTCTGGTGTGAAAGGAAATATAATGGTTCTTCACAACACGATTGTTTGGCGAAGAGCAAACCTCGGAGACAACCTAAAATGCACGCGTCGGGAACCGGCAGGGAAATTGTGACGTCCTCTTGGAAGGCGGCCCTGAGAAAGTGACCAGGACGCTCCTTTCCAAGAGCAGCCAGCTCCTGCACTCAGTCCGTGAGCAGATCCAGCACGATTGAGCCAGAATCTGAGTCCTCCCCGTCCTCTCCGAGCTGCACCCTGACCCAAGCCAGCCTGGCCTCTCCCTGGGCGACCACAGAAGCCTTCCAGTTTCTGTCCTCCGGCCGAATGCCGGCCCAGGGATTCCGACAAGTGCTAACTCAGACCAGCCAGGTCTTTGCTCAGCTCAGAACCGCCCCCCACACACAAGGCTCCCGTCTTGGAGGAAAAGCCAGAGTCCTTAAATGGCCACCAGCCCTAGGATCTGCCACCGTATCTTCCTGATCTCATTGGTCCCCCACCCCCCTGGCTCTGCCCCAGCCACAGGGACATCCTTGGGCACACTCTCCCTTAGCGCATTTGTCTGGAATGTTCTTTCCCTGGAACTGCAGGGCGTGCTTCCTCACCTCCTTCAAGCTCTGCCTGAAGTGACCCCATTCCCCTGATCATCCCAATTAAAACCGCAGACTCCCCTCCACCCTGGGCATCCTCATTCCCTTTCCCGCCTTTAGTTTCCTCTGTGGCACTTACCACCTTCTAACACGCTGGGCGACTCGAGTTTTTGTGTTGTGTGTTACCTGCCTCCCTGCACGAGAACGCCCGCTCCACGGGGGGTGGGTCTGCCTTGGTCACAGCTGCGTCTTAGCGCTTAGACCCATACCTGGCACCTGGCAGCAGCGTGGATGCGTGAGTACATGTGCATGTGTGTGTAGTTGCCTGTGTGGTTCACGGGTGATTCTAGCATGAGGTGGACCTTAGACACGAGCTCCTGCCTTCAGACTCCACGAGCCATGGCTGGACACCCACCCGAAGGAATGAGGCGGATAGGCTGGGATTTGCTGACGTCTTGCTGTGAGCCCGGCGCCCTTCGATGTCCTAATGTGGGAGGGGAGGGTGCGGCCTGGTGCGGCCTGGCTATCCAGGCCCTGAGATATTCCCCCACCCCGAAACGAAAGGCCCAGTCCACTTTTGGCAGTAGCTTCTGAATCCCTCAGACCCTCCCAGAGGCCTGGTGGTATCCTCAGGAGCAAAGGAAGTGGAGGGCAGTGGAGGCAGGTGGCAGGCCTACATCCAGGACAGCCTTCCCATTGCCCCACCGTACTCTCTGCTGGGGCCACTGGAGAGCTGCCTGGATGAGCCTGGGGTGAGGATTGACCCCGTCACTTTGAAGGGTGGGCACATGCTCGCCTGGCACCCAGGAGGCCAGGTCTCTGCCGTGGCTTTAAGGGGTCACCACCTTCGCAGTGCGAACCCTTTTTGGATTCACATCATCTCAGGGCTGCCTGCAGCCCTGGGCACCGCTGTGTCTCACCTCACTTCTGTGTGCCCACACTGGGAGTCTGGCACACAGTAGGTGCTTAGTAAGTGGTCATTGCTGACTAACACACGCGGGAAACAAACCCAACCCTCTCAGCTAACTGACGACAGATCCAGGCCAGGGTCCGAGGCTCACTGCTGGCAGGGCTGCTGCCGAGAGCCCAGGTCTCTCAAGACCCTGGTGGGAGGCTCAGCATCAAGGTCACCGCGTGAGAATCCCACACAGCGAAACAGGTAAGACGTCTGATGACAGCGCCTCCCACGAGCCTTCCCCTCCCTCCCCTGCCCGCCCCGCCCCGCCTTGCCGGACTCACCCAGAGAGAAGGAGTTGAGGATGATCCCAGAGAAGGTCATGCCCGTCAGGAACCGGAGCGCACAGTAGGAAGCCAAGGAGCTGAAGTATGCCGTGGCGGCCCCCGACACGGCCAGCTGCAGGTACGACCAGACCAGGGGGGCCTTGCGGCCCAGCCTGAGCCTGGCCACGGGCGCCAAGTCAGGGGATTGTCCAAGGCGGGTGCGAGGAAGCCGCCCCTCCGTAACAAAACCACTCATCTGCCAGGCACCAGGCACCGGTGGTGCAGGTTGGGCTGGCAGGGAGGGGCGTGGTGTGGAAGAAAATCAAAGATGAAGAGGTGTATTCTCGCTTTTATTTCTTCACTTGAATAGTATTCCTGGCCTCCCTGCCAAGCCGACACATCCCTGGGTCAGGGACAGGCAGGGACTCTGCAAAGGCCCAGAGGCAGGGGCGGCAGGTGGCAACTTTCTGGCTGGAAAGAAGCCTCAAACCAGAACTCCCAGGCCAGGCGGGGACTTGTCACACCACAGAGGGCTCCCAGGCCAAGCAGCAGCGTTACCCCACTGCGGCCGCGGCACCACCCCATTTGTAAGTGAGGGTGCAGGAGGGCAGCAGCCGAGAAGGGGCAGGTTGTATTCCTTCTGCATGCACCCCATGATACACCGATGCGTTCATTGGCCCATTCATTGTGCTACATACAAGTTCACCCATCACCTCCACGTGATAGCCCTCCGCTGGGGCCTGATGACATACAGGACACTATGGAATATGCAGCACCCACGGACACGAACAAAGGTGTGGGGATTGCCTGAGGGAGTGGGGGGCGCTGGGTGGAGGGGGAAAAACTGGGACCACTCTAATAGCATAATCAATAAAACACAATAAAAAAAGACCCTGTGGATAAGATACACAAGCTCAGACCCAGAAAGACCAGGATGTGGTGTGTGGCGGTGCGACAGGGCTGTGACAGAGCTCCCACTAGGGACCTGACAGCAGTACCCTCCAGGGTGTGGGGTCTAGAGTCCAGGAAGCCCCCCAGAACCTGAACTGGGAACTATGAGAGAGGCATCGGTGGGGAGAGAAGAGGGGAAAGGGAGAGAGAGAAAGGGAGAGAGATGGAAAGGAAGGAGAAGGAAGCCCAGAAGGGGAGGCGTGGGACCCGACTGGCAGAATCCCAGATGCTGCTGTGTTTTCTGGGTGTCTCTCTAGAAGGGCTGCTGTCTGTCGCTGGGGGCCTGCAGTTAGCGCCGACGCATCCCTGCAGTGGGGCGCAGCACAGACAGCGGGGAGCCTGGGGGGCGCTTTCTGAAGGCATGCACAGAGGCCTTGAGGGGAGGAGAGAGGCAGGTACAGAGCCGCATGGGGGTGGGGGTGCCAGCATGTGAGAAGAGAGGGGGATACAGCATCCACACACATTTGCTTGGGGTGCACAAAATGTCTCCGGTAAGGCCCACAGAAACCAGGCTGCCTTCCAGAAGTTACCGGAGTGGGGGGTCACAGTGCAGGAGGGGTGCTTCCCCACAAACTCTTGTGCCTTCTGAAGTTTTACTAATGCGAATGTTTTATGTGTATTATCAATCTACAAATACATGAATAAACATGAATAAAGAAAAATCGCCCTGAGTGGTGTGGTTCAGTGGACCGAGAGGTCAGCCTGCGGACCGAGAGGTCACTGGTTCAGTTCAGAGGTCACTGAGTCAGGGCACTCGCCTGGGTTTCAGGCAGGTCCCCCGTCGGGGGCGTTTGAAAGGCAATCAGTCTATGTTTCTCTCCAGCATGGGTGTTTCTTTCTCCCTTCCCTTCCCCTCTCTCTATAAATACATCAACTGTTTTTCAAACAGAAAGAAAAAAGAAATGAACGAAAAGGCCGAGGGACTTCCAGCCTGTGCTGGCTCACCTGTCCGCAAGGCTGCCGAATACAGCGGCACCCAGCAGCACCCCAGCCATGTAGATGGTCTGAGCCAGGTCTCGGAGGGTGCGGGCCTCGCACACCAGATTCCACTGCAGGGGAGAGAGAGGCATGCTCCAGCCTCGGCTCCAGGGAGCAGCCCCCCACACCACCCCGACCCCCACGGACCTCCGTCACAATGGTGGATGGGAAAACGCTGTGGTCGTAGACCCAGCCGTCCTTGCAGCTCTCTGTGGCCTCCCCGTTGACCGAGGTATTGGGGTTCAGGAGGGCCCACTGAGGCTCCTTGAAGCGCCTGCACGGCTCGGGGACCCCAAACTGGTCCAAGGGCACAGTGGCCCTCGGCCAGGCCCCAGAGCTGTTGGCAGTGGCTGCAGTGGGTTCGGCAGGGCCTCGGCAGTGGTGGCGGGGCACGGCGGCCGTGAAGTTCTGCAGGAAGTTGTGGCAGGCCAGCAGACTGCAGGGCAGCAGCAGGAGCGTCGTGTAGAGGATCTGGAAGCGGCCCATGCCGCCCAGAGCGTCCAGCAGGTCTGTGAAGGCCATGCCGCAGGCCCGCCCCGAGGCCCGGCCTGTGGGGCCCTTATGTAAAGGGGCTGGGACCGGCCCTGGGAGGTGGAAGACGGGCCCAGGGTCAGGGCCACAGATGCCCTGGGTCTGGCAGGGCGGATGGGTCCGGTTACACCTCACAGGAGGCCTCGGGTGTCTCCATGTCCTCAGGGCTCCCCCTCCCTCCAGACCCTTTCTCCCCAATTTCCTCAGTCTCTCACCTCCTGTGAGCATCTCACAGCCCACTGCCCAAATCTGTAGCCTCACCCCACCCCTTCACCACCCGCCTCCCCAAGCTGCCCTCCCAGCGGTGTGGGGAGGGATCCCTGCTGTAAATGCTTCCTTCCCCTTGCTCTTGAATGGGTTTTTGTGAGTGGTAGGGCCCCCAGATCATCCAGCCCCATGGTGTTCCAACCCTCTCATCCCTCTCTCGTCAAACAAAACCCAAGACAGAGAACTCAGAGGACGGGACCGGCACACTTACCCACCCTCCCCGGCTCCTCCACCTGGCCCGCTCGCAGCCAGCTCAGGCTCCCAGGGAGAGGTGGGCCGAACCCCCACTGATGGGGGCACCTACACCCTGCAGGACCTGGCCCAGGGACCCCCAAAGGCAAGATGCAGGCCCAGGATGGCCCGCTCCGTGCCCCGTGCCAGCCTTTGGTGGGCAGAGTCAAAGCAGGCTGCGGTTTGGGGCCCCACCTGGGGCTTGCGGCAGCCGAGGGCGGCCCGACCCCCCACACCTGGGCTCCATCAGCCTTTGACCTACACAGCCTGTCCTCATTTGTGGTTTCCTCTTTACCACCCCCACCTCAACCCACTCTTATCTCTGGTAAGAAAAGCCCTGATCCAAGAGGGGGCGGGACCGCTTACATAAGCTGCAGGTGTCTGGGTCACAGGGGCCCCTGTCCCTCCGAAGAGGACCTGAAGGAGGCTCTGTGCTCTGGGGGCTGCCTGGGGGGTCAGGGTTGCGCTAACTGGGGGTTTGGGTTTCAGCCAAAGCCTCACAGGCAGGAGTGCACAGGGAAGGCAGGGGTCAGGCCTCCGGGACTGCCGGGAGCGGGTGTAGGCCCAGCCAGGACACACTGCTAGGGTCCCAGGTAGCCCTGCAGGACAAGGCAGCAGTTTGGGGCAGAAACACACTCCGGAGACAAGATGTGGGGCCTTTTTCCTTTATTATTTGGGGTTTCTCCGCATGGAAACATGAGTCCCCCCACCCCACACCCAGGTGCCTGTGGCACCCCATAAGTGGTACACCAGCCCCTGAAGTCCCCTTTAACATCACCAATATAAAAAAGGAGGGAGGGAGGGGTGGAGGGGAGGCCCGATCACCCCTGGGCCGGGCGGCTCCTGGGCAACAGACAGGGTTGGGGGCCGGGCCATGGGGCAGAGGGGACACTGGCTTCTGCACGGGAAGGAACAGGCATTCCCAGTTCCGGGAAGGCAGCCCGGCCCTGGCTGAGAAAGGGCTCTGCACGCTACGGGACAGGCTGTGCAGAGCTAGTGGTTACGGTTTAAAGTCTGCAGGTGAGGCCAGGTGAGTGGTCTCGTCAGGGTGCTGGGAGGCCAGGAGGCTGGGAGGCTGGGCTGTCAGCTCCCCAGGAGCCTGTCCCGAGGCAGGAACAAGCGAAAGCTGCCCCTCTGGTTTGGCGATGAGAAGGACTGGGGAAGCCCATCTGGGCCCATGGTCTTCAGTGCAGGGTGGGCCACACAGCTCTGCCCAGAGCAGACGAGCCGCGGCACGGGGAGCCGAAGGGACAGGAGGCCACCTCCGCTCCAAGGAAGGCACTTGCAGCTGGCGTGGCCCAATGTGGTGCGGTGAGAAGGCGCAGCGTGGCAGATGACCGAGGGAGAGGAGCGCGGCGGGGGCAACTGCTGTCTCATGCGAACATCGTCAGCTGTAACCACTGCCGGTGGGCGGAGGGAGGAGGGCGGGTCAGCCAGGACAGACCCCAGGGCCCACGCCCCAGCCCCATGGCTCAGGGCCCACCCTCTCTCCGGTCCCTCTGAAGGCAGGTCAGAGAGGGGCCCTTTCCACAGGGGTGGGGGCGTACTTTCTTACCTCCTCTTTCCCGGAGACCAAGCTGCTGGCTCCTGCAGAGGTTCCTCAGGGGTCTGGCCCTCCGCCCCCTGCTCTTTTCCCAGGACTCAGACACCCCACCCCACCCTTCCCTGGCCTTTGGGGCTGGCTGTGAGCCCACAGGCTCCAGCTGCAGGAGGGCAGAACTCCGCCACCTGAGTCCCTTCCCCGACCTGGCCAAGGGAGCTTCCCACCTTAAACAAGTCAAAGGTCACAACTCCATCCAGGTCTGTGTCCAAAGTTTTGAAAAACCCTGTGCATTGAAGAAAAGATTACGTGAGGCTGAGAATTCTGGGAGGTGTTCTCACAAGCCTCCCCTCCTACTTCAATCCCCACTTCCCCACAGCACCCCAAGCTCTCTCACCAGTCACAGCCATTAGAGGCTCTTCCTGCTGTCTGAGGGGATCCCCACCCCACAAGTCTCCTGGCACTTGGGGGCCCAACCCCCGAGGCCTCCGCCTCCCTGGTACAGGCCACGGAGAGTCTACATCGGGAGCGGGATCCGAACAGGGATACTCACGGAACATGGTCTCCAGCCGCACCAGGCAGCACACAAAGTTGTCAAAGTCCACAGCCAGGTCAGGCTCCGAGTAGCGGGTGATAATGAGCTCATACAGTTTCTTGTTGAGCTTGAAGCCTGGCCCAGGAGAGCAGGTGAGAACCGGGGAGGCGAGACGAGGCGAGGCGAGGCCCGGTGAGGCGAGGCGAGGCCCGGCCCGGCCCGGCCCGGCCCGTCCTAGCCCAGCCCGGCCTAGCCCAAGGGGACAGGGAGGCAGCCTGGGGCTGCAAGGGCGAGCCTTGGGCCTCTCTCACTGAAGGCAATGGCGCACTCCACCCCCCACCCCCGTCTGTGTGGCCTCAGGCCAGGCTCTGCGTCCCACTTTTTGTGCACAATGGGGACAATAAAAGCCCCTGTCCTCAGCAGCTGCAGTGAAGGCAAAAGTAAATGCTGCCAGAAGACTTAGCTCAGAAACCGTGGGAAGAAGGGAGAAGATGGCTGTTCCCACAGCTCCACCATCACCATCACCATCACCATCGTCATCGTCACCCCAGGGACAAGGCCAGTCGTCAGAGAAGCAGCCCAGGGCCTGGGGCTGCACAGGCACCTGCTGCCCTCAGGCCTCACCTGCAGACTCAATGGCCATCCGCATCTCGTAGGCACTCATGCTGCCCGACTTGTCCAAGTCGAACTTCCGGAAGATGGACTGGGGTGGGGAGCAGAGGGTGAGGGCTGGGCCGAGACAGCCAGCCTTCCAGTCCACCCCAGGGTGGAGGGGACAGGCCCTAACGGTGGGTCAGTCGCAGGGGTGTGTGGGCTCCAGGGAAGCCACCCCAAGGTGGAGGGCTGGGTCCACGCAGCCTGCAGCCCAGCCTGGCCCCGCTGTGACTGAGGCTGCAGAGGGGAGACATGGCGCTGCTGGCACGTCCACCTACCAGGTAATTCCGGATACGGTTCCACAGGATATTGAACTCCACGAGGCCCAGCTTCCCGTTGCCATCCCGCTGGGCAGACATTAAGAAAAGAATTCCACAGCTTAAACCAGGCGTGGGGAGCGAACAGGCAACTCGGGAGAAGGGGAGACTGGCCGGGGAGAGTGCCAGACAAGGGGAGAGGAGGCAAAACCCGAGTACAGTGAGCCCACGGCCAGGCCCGCCCCATCCTCTGAGTCTGCGTGGGCTGGGGATGCCTGCAGAAAGTGCACCGGCCTGAGGGGTGCAGGCCCTGCTCCACCTCCCGCTGGACACAAGCCCCATGACTCAGTTTCCCCTCCCAATCAAGGGGACGATGCCCAGGAAGGCACTGGTCCATCCCCACTCCACAGTCCCCTTCTCCACACTGTTCCTGGGACAAGTCACCCAGCCCCGAGCCCCGAGGAAGGATACGTCCATGAGGTTCACCATGCTGCGGCAGGACTCCAGGCTGAAGCCCTTGGTCCGCAGGTCTTTGTCTGTAAGAAAAGGGTTCCAGAGACACCCCCCAAAATTAGAGCTGGATCTGCCTTTTGAGCCAGCGATCCCACTTCTGGGAATACAACCGAAGGAACCCAAAACGCTAACTCGGAAGAACCCAAGCGCCCCTACGCTCACTGCAGCGTTATTGACAGTCGCTGAGATACGGAAGCAGCCCAAGTGTCCATCACCAGATGAGTGGAAAAAACAACCATGGGACATTTACACAGTGGGATTCTTGTCGGCCGTAAAAAAAGAGGAAAATTTTACCCTTTGCAACAGCATGGATGGACCCGGAGAACATTATGCTGAGTGAGATAAGCCAGTCAGAGAAAGACAAATACCACATGATTTCACTCACACGTGGAATCTAATGAACTGAACCAACAAGCAAAACAGAGACAGACTCATGGATGGAGAACAGACGACGGCCAGTGTGGGGGTGGTGGGGGCTGAGTGAAAAGGAGAAAGCACTCATGGACACGGACAACAGTGTGGTGACTGCTGCGGGGAGGGGGTGTAAGGAGACTAAAAAAAGAAAACACAGTCCCAGCACCCCAGCCCAGTGAGCTTCCTGGGGCTGCCCAAGGCGGGGCCGCTGGTGAGACAGGACCAGGAGGCAACGTCCCTGTGACCCCTGGCGTATAAAGTCTGGCAGAGTAAGTGTGCGGTAGTGCTTTTTATATGATCAGAAATAACAGTTTAAAGTCTTTCAGCCATCAAGCCTGTGTCCCTAGAGCCAGACCAGCACCACGATCAGACCAGAGTAAAATGAAACAGGTGCAAAGTGGCAGTGCCGGATGTGCGTGCAGCGAAGGCCGCCTCAGCTGGGGTGGGTCTGCTGCAGGCTCCAGGGTGAGAAGAGGGGTGGGGTTCTGGGTAGGGAAGAGCGCAGATGGAGGCTGGAGGTCAGAGGGCAGGGCTGGGGCCAAAGGGGAGGTCGAAGGGTGGCTGCCTGCAGTTGTGCACTTCGGGGAGTAGCCCTGGGCCCATCTCTGGGAGGAGGGGGTCCTGTACGTTGGCTGTAAGGTGCTGTCAGCGGCTGAGCTTCTAATCGAACCAGGGCACTGCACTCAGGGGCAGAGAACGGGTCCCGAACGACGGCGGAGGAGTTTGGGAGGAAAGCGGGGGTGAGCAGGGCTCGGGAAGGCAGTGCAAGGTTTCCCTGGCCATGCAGACCACGGGGTCGAGTCAGTCAGTGTGGCAGCAGAAACCCAGATCGTGGAGCCTGGAGGAAACGGGGGTGGGGGTGGCAGGTGCAGTGTGGGGAGCAGCCCCTCGGGGACACTCACGTTTTTTGATGATCCTGTTGAGGATGGTCTGCAGTTCCTTGACACTGATCTCCAAGTCCTGCAGGAGAAGGGAGGATGGCACCCGCCCTGGGGAGAGGCCGCCCCCTCCATGCCCTGGAGGCCCCGCTCCAGCGTGCGCCCACTTACCTCCCCTGCCAGCTGTCTGAAGAGGGCCTTGAAGCTGTCGTCAATCTCCTCTTCCGAGAGCACTTGCTGGATGGAGGAGGGGGGCAGGTCAGGGACGCCCCAGCCCGGCCACCAGGTGGGCAGCAGCTCGAGGCAGGGCTGGGACGGCTCATTAGCTACGTGTCACTTTGCCTCTCTGAGCCTCACTCTTCTCATCTGTAAAGTGGGAATCTAGCCTCCACTCCACCCCTGCCCAGGATTCTTGTGGCCTAAACGAGGAGGCAGCAGTTTACTCAGTGACAGGAGAGCTTTGGCTCCCTGCTGGGCTACCCCAGGCAAATTCCTTAACCTCTCTGAGCCTGAGTTCCCCACCAAGAGGGGAGACGCTGACAGCACCCTGACAGTGTCATGGAGGAAACAGGGAGACCTGGTGAAAGGCCTCATGAGAGCACGGGGACACAAGGTGCCCTGCAGATGGTGAGGTGCTGGGCCAACGAGGGCGCGGTGTTACCGAGTGGCTCCTGCCAGAAGGGGCTCTGCCCTGCCAGCTGGGGCCCCAGGCTCCCCCCATAACCAGGGGGAGGGAGAGGGGAAAGGCCTGGGGAGGCCAGGGCACGCACCTCGTCAGGAAGGTTGGCCTGGACCTGGTCATCCAGCTCCCTGTAGAGGGTGGGGAGAAAGTGGGGACAGTCAGCAGGGAGTAGGGAGGCCTTGGGGAGCGGGACGCAGGGAGGGGCCCACAACTCACTCGGTCCCGGCGCTCTTCTCCGAGAAGAAGCGCAGCACAAAGTCACCCTCCTTGTTGGGCTCGAAGGTGGAGGGCACCACCACGTACTCCCCGGGAGGCAGGCGGAAGCGGGTGCTGACCTCCCGCAGGTTGATGAACTGCTCTGACCGGGCCCGAGACGAGTTGGCCAGGAAGAAGTCACGCTTCAGGTGCACGGCTGGCTGGCCCACCAGCTGGTGGGTGGGAAGGAGGGAGTGGGGGCTGCAGCTGCCTGCTCAGCCCACCCTTAGGGGCTGCCCCCAGACCCAGAGGCCAGGCTCCAAGACCTGGCCAAGGGGCTGGAGAGCTGCATCATGGCTGGGTACCCCACAGGCTGCGTGACCCCGACAAGTCATTTTGTCTGCTTCCTTATCTGCAGAATGGGGGTGATAACCCTGCCTACTACACAAGGGCGGCGGTGAATGTAGATACTACAACCATGTAATAACAGTTCTCCTTGTTACCACTCGGGGCTTCCTCCCTGTCAGACACCGAGGGGCAGTTCACACGTGGCACCTCACTGAGCGCTCACGACAGCCCTGTGAAGGTGCTCTTAAGTCCATTTCACAGACACTGACATCGAGGCTTACAGCTTAAGGGTGCAGAATGATCGGCCATCCACCGCCCTGCTCGTAACCAGTAACCCAGAAGGCCTCAGCCAACACTTTGGTTATGCAGTGTGAGCAGTAAGACAGGAAGAGCCTGGGGTGTGCACGTTGGGCGGGGCTCTGGAGGCCAAGGTTCGAATCCAGCTCCCTCACTTGTTACTGCTCTGGCCCCCAGTAGAACACTTTGTTCTGCCCCCTGAACAGCAGGCATTTTGTGAGCAGTGAAACGACGTGACCGCCTAGCTCTCTCTCTGTCGGGCCTGCCCCCGGCCTGCCCCCTCTGAGCACCGTCAGGCATGTGTGTACAGGGACGAGTAAATCCAGGTGAGTCACGTGCCACACCTACCTCCGGAGGGACCTGCAAGAGAGACAGGAAAGTCAGAGAAGTCTCCGGCCCAGGGCCAGAGGGTGCAGTCCATACTGGGGTGGAGCCCTGAGTTCTCAAGACGGGAATGACGAGACCAGAAGGCAGGGCCCTGGGCCTGGGGACAGTGGTGACCCAGACCTGTCTTCACACCACAGAGGGACACCCGGAACCCGGGGGCGAGGGGGCAGGCAAGAGCCTCTTTGTCCGTGAAATGTCCCTGGGCCTCAGCTCTGAGTCAGAGCCCCCAGGGTGGCCAACAGCAATGTCCTACAGCCTAGGGACATCAGAGGTCCATCTGCCGTCAGGGGCTCTGGGCCCAGAGCCAAGGCTGGGGCCATCCTTTACCCCCACCAGGGAGGTCCAGAGTTTCTGTCTGGAGCACAGTGTGGGTGTATCATACAGCTACACACCAGCCTCTGCTTACACACTTCCCAGACAGGGAGCTCACTACTCCTCCAGGGCAACCCACATGCCCACTTCTTTCTGAAGCCGAGCAAAGGTCTGGCCCCCGGAAGCTGCCTTCCAGGTGTCAGCCAAGCCAGTTCCCTCTTCCCACCAGAGGCCTTCTGGCCTGTGAGAATGGGAATGAATCCCAGAATCTTCCCCTCTCCTAGTCAAACATCTTCCGCCCCTTCCACCTGCCTCACAAGATGAACTGTAGGCCCCTGCATCCTCAAATCTGGCGGAGAGGGCCTCAGCATGTGCCTCCCTGGGCTCAGTCTCCTGCCTCAGTGGCCTGATTCACCGCAGGGGCTCAGGAGGGGCCTGCGACGGCAGCGGTGTCCTCGGGCGCCCCCTGTCGGATCTCGCCTGCAGTGGGCGGGAGCCCGGCTGCGCAGCCCGGTTCTGGGCACAGCAGCGCTCACCTCGTACACGGCAAAGCCGATGGTCTCCATGTCGCGGCCGTAGCGGCGCTCGCGGCGGCGATGTTTCTGCATGAGCGCCAGCACGAAGCTGCAGCCTGACTCTCGACCCCCATAGTCGTCGTCCGGGTCATCTGTCTCCTCCAGCCGGATCTTGAACTGGGGGTTCACCCAGAAGGTGGCTGCAAGAGAAGAGGCTGCGATCAGAGCCTCAAGCCTCCTCCTCCCCCAGGTGTCCGTCCATTCATTCAGTCGCTCATTTAACAAATATTACTTAGTGCCCACAACGTGCGCTGTGCAGGGGGACACACGCACAGTGCTCCCCCCTCAAGAGTTCACATTCCAATAGGGGAGGCCAAGTATGAGCAGGTTAATTGACAGAACAGTTACAGAGAATAAGCCGGAGTGAGTCGGGAAAGGCCTCTTTGAAGTGGCATTGAACTGGGAACTGAAGCGGAGCCCCGGGAAAACACTGGGAGGCGGGGCTCAGGCAGAGGGAGGAGTAAGCCCCGCACCGGAGAGGACGGCCAGGGTCCGTCTAAGGAGGCTCTGGGCTCCAGGGAGGCGCCGGAGGTTTTGCAGGAGCCAGGGTGGCAGTGAGGAGTGTGGGTTGAATCAAAGAGCGAAAGGACCTTCCACAGACTTGCACGGGAGGGCATGACTGGTTAGGGACTAGGATTTAATTTTTCTTTAATCCTCACCTGAAGACATTTTTTCATTGCTTTGAAAGAAAGAGAGAGAGGAAGGCAGAGAGAAAAACACTGATGAAAGGGAGAGACGTGGATCAGTTGCCTCTCGTATGCACCTGACCTGGGGATTGGACCCGCCACCCAGATCTGTGCTCTGACCGGAAATCAGACTCGCAACCTTTCAGTTATGGGACAACATTCCAACCAGCTGAGCCACACCAGCCAGAGCAGGATTTCATTTTTTATTTTTATTTATTTTAATCTAGTCAAAGGTTTTGATGAATTTACTGTACTTAAAATGGATTAGGATTTTAAAAGATGGCTAGATCTACTCTGTGGACAGTGAGAGCCCTGGCTGGTGTGGCTCAGTAGATTGAGCACCAGCCTGAAAACCAAAAGGTCACTGGTTCGATTCCCAGTCAGGGCACATGCCTGGGTTTTGCGCTAGGTCCCCAGTTGGGGCATTGAGGCAATTGATCAATGTCTCTCTCACACACTGATGTTCCTCTCCCTTCCTTTCTCCCTCCCTTCCACTCTCTCTAAAAATAAATAAGTAAAATATTTTAAAAAGAGAAGAAGAAGAGGGTGAGAGAAAGCAGGTCTCACAGGAGGCCACAGAGTTGCAAAGGGTGATGGACTTGCATTTCTGACAGTTTGGTGATTCACCTCCCTAAACAACTCCCCTGCTGGATAGAATATGCCAAATTTCTTCTTAAAGGCATTAAGAAGACACAGCATCCCCCCTGCCGCCACACAAAGTTGACATTCATAAAAAAGATATGTAATAACAAGTGTTAGCCAGGACCTGGAGAAATCACAACCTCACACACAGCTGACGGGAATGTGAAGAGGGGCAGCCAGTTGAGAAAACAGCCTGGCCGTTCCTCAAATGGTCAAACTTAGACCTACCACATGACCTTGCAATTCCGCTCCTAGGTGTACGCCCCAGAGAAATAAAAACATACGTCCACACAGAAACCTGTATGCGAATTTCATAGCAGTGCTATCTATAAAAGCCAAATGGGAGAAACAACCCAATATTTCCATGAGCTGATGAGTGGATAACAAAATGTGGTATAACTGAACAAAGGAATAACATTCGACAGTAAAAATGAATGGAGCGCTGATCGACACCGTGACATGATGAACCGTACAGGCATGCGAAGTGAAAGAAGCCACGGCCACAAAGAACCACATGCTGTATGATTCCATGTACATTAAAGTGTATTGTCCAGAACAGGCAAATCCATAGATTCGCTTGGTACCAAAGCCAAGTAAATTACAGACCAGTATCACACATGAATAGCAATATAAAAATCCTTAACATAATACCATCAAACCAAATCCAAGAGTATATTAAAAGGATTATAGAGCCCTGGCCAGGTAGCCAAGTGGGTTAGAGCATGGTCCCAACACACCAAGGTTGCAGGTTCAATCCCTGGTCAGGGCACATACAAGAATCAACCAGTAAAACAACAAATTGACGTTTATGTTTCTCCTTCTTTCTCTCTCTCTCCCCCTTCTTTCTTCTCTCTCTCTAAACATCAATAAACAAATTTTTTTTAAATAAAATAAAATAAAAATGTATTCCAAAAAGGATTATATAACATGAAATAGGCTTTAGTCCTAAGAATGAAAGGTCAGTTCGTCATCTGAAGACCAATCAGTGTAATGCAGCACATTAATGGGACAAAGGGAAAAAAACATCTTAAGCGATCATCTTAATTGACAGAGAAAAGGCATTTGACAAAAGCCAACAAACATTTCTGATAAACTATTTGAATAGACACTAAAAACGGATAAACAAATGGCCAATAAAGAAATACATGGAAAGGTACTTGACATCATTAGTTATTAGGAAAGTGCAAATCAAAACTTCAATGAGATATCGCTTCCTGCCCACTGGGAGGGCTACAGTAAAAAAGGGACCAAGTGTTGGCAGGGACCTAGAGAAACTGGAGCCCTCAGATATTGCTAGCGGGAATGTAAACTGGTGCTGCCACTTTAGAAAACAGTGGCAGTTCCTCCAAGTTAACCACCGAAATACTCTACAACCTAGTCACGTCACCTCCTACTTACAGGCCCAGAAGAACACAGGCTCAACTCACACACACACACACGCACATGAATGTCCGCAGCAGCACTGTTCACAATGGCCAAGCACTGGAAATAACCCCAGTGTTCATAGACTGATGGATGAATCAGCAAAATGAAGTCTGCCCATACCATGGAATGTATCAAGCCATAAAAATGAATTGAACTGTTGACATATGCTACAATGTAGACGAACTTTGAAAATACTGTGTTAAGGAAAATAAACCAGGCACAAAGGTTACATATTGTATAATTCCGTTTATATGAAATCTCCAGAAAAGGCAACTCTATAGAGACAAAAAAACAGATCAGTGGTTGCCAGGAGCTGGGGGAGACAGGACTCGGAGTGATCACAAATGGATACGGGGTTTCCTTTGGGGGTCGTGAAGATGTTTTGGAATTAGATAATAGTGATGACTTCACAGCACTGAGAATATACTAAACCCACTGAACTGTACACATTAAAAGACTGAATTTTGCCCTGGCCAGTGTGGCTCAGTGGGTTGGGCATCATCCTAGAAAGTGAAGGGTCGCCGGTTCAATTCCCAGTCAGGGCACGTGCACGGGTTGCAGGTTCGGTCCCTGAATGGGGTGCATACAAGAGGCTCCTGATTGGTGCTTCTCTCTCACATTGCTGTTTCTCTCCCTCTCTTTCTCCCTCCCTTCCCCTCTCTTTAAAAATAAGTAAATAAAATCTTTTCAAAAAAGAAAAAGACTGAATTTTATGGTATTTGAATTATCACAATTCTTTTAAAAATTACGTATCAAAATTGTGTAACTCAAAGATACATTTGGTCAGGACACGTGCGAGAGGCAACGACTCAATGTTTCTCTCCCTCTAAAAATAAATAAAATATTTTTTAAAGATTTATTTATTTTTAGAGAGAGAGGGGAAGGGAGAAAGAGAGGGAGAGAAATATCAGTGTGTGGTCCCTAACTGGGGACCTGGCCTGCAACCCAGGCATGTGCCCTGACTTGGATTCGAACCAAGGACCCTTTAGTTCTCAGGCTGGAACTCAATCCACTGAGCTACACAAGCCAGGGCTTAAAATGTTTTTTGAAAAATAAAATAAAGATACATTTGAAGGGAAATTTATTGCCTTAGGAGTTCATATATGAGCTTATATATGTATTTAAAAAACCCCAAATTAATGAAATAAGCCTCTAACTTAAGAAGTCATAAAATAAAATTTAAAAATAAATCCAAAGAAAGCAAAGGAGCAGAGAAGCAAAGATAAAAGAAAAAAATACTGCACACAGGATCAACTGTTAGAAGGTATTTCTTGGTGACATTTATCTAATATTGACAGATTTCTCACGAGACTAACAAAGATGAAAGAGGCAGAGCGGCCCTGACGGGTGCGGCTGCTTGGGCGTCGTCCCTGCGAGGCGAAAGGTCACCAGTCCCATTAGTCCCATTGCCCGGTCAGGGCATATGCCTGGGTTGCAGCTTCTGCACCCAGCTGCGGAGCATGCAAGAGGCAACGAATCAATGTTTCTCTCACACATCAATGTTTTCTCCCTCTCTTTCTCCCTCCCTTCCCGTCTCTCTAAGGATAAATAAATAAAATCTTAAAAAAAAAAAGAAAAAAGGGCCCTGGCTGGTGTAGCTCAGTAGATTGAGTACCAACCAGCCTGTGAACTGAAGGGTTGTTGGTTCAATTCCCAGTCAGGGCACAGGCCTGGGTTACGGGGCCAGGTTCCCATTTGGAGGCAAGTGACAGGCAATGGATCGATGTTTCTAACCCTTCCTTCCCTTCTTTCTATAAATAAATAAATAACTTTTTTTTTTAAAGGAGGCCATGCAAATAAGCAACACTGTGAATACAGAAAGGATAGCAACAAATGAGTTATCAGAATGTATTAAGGATTACTTTACGCTAATCATTTTGAAAACAGATACGAAGGATAAACTAAAAAATACAACTCATCAAAATAGGCTCAAGAGGAAATAGAAAACCTGAATAACCCTATCACCATTGAAGACAATATCAAAAGTCAATCTTCACACAAAGAAAAGAGTAGGCTGGACAGCTCTACAGACTGGTGGTTCCACCGAACCTTCCAGCAACAAATCCTCCCTATCTCATGTAAGCTCTTCTAGAAAACAGAAAAAACAAAACAAAACAGAGGACACTTCCCAATTCACTTCAGAAGCCAACTATAAATATAGTACCGATACCAACACCACACAAGTTCCGTATAAGAACAGAAAATTAACCCTGGCTGGTATGGCTCAGTAGATTGAGTGCCAACCTGCAAACCAAAGAGTCGCTGGTTCAATTCCCAGTCAGGGCACACGCCTAGGTTGCAGGCCAGGTTCCCAGCAGGGGACACTCAAGAGGCAAGCACACATTGATGTTTCTCTCCCTCTCTTTCTCCCTCCCTTCCCCTCTCTAAAAATAAGTAAATAAAATCTTTTTTAAAAATGTAACTTAAAAAACAAGAAAGGAAAACTACACAGCCATAAAAAGAAGGAAATCTTAGCCTTTGTGACAGCATGCAGGGACCTGGAAAGTACTATGCTAAGTGAAATAAGCCAGTCACAGAGAGATAGGTACCGAGTGACCTCACTCAGCAGCATGTGATGACCTGAGGAGTGGGGGGAGGCTGGAGAGAGACAAGGGCGGGCAAATGGTGAGAGAAGGCTACTGACTTGGGGTGGTGAACACACAGCCAACATACAGATGATGTGTTGTAGTATCATGCACCTGAAAGCTATGTAATTTTATTAAACACCGTCGCCCCAATAAAGTCATTAAAAAAATAAAGGAAAATGACAGGCAAATCTCACTCAAGAATGCAGGCGTAAAGCCACTGTATAAAAATGTTATGCTGGGAACTTGTTTTTATCTCAGGATGGTAGGCTGATTTAATGTTATAAAAGTGGCAAATGTAATTTATCACTTGGACAGATAAAAGAAAAAAGTATATTATAATAATAAATACAACTACAAGTACTTAGTAAGATTAAATTTCATTAATCTGGTAAAAGGTATCTACAAAAGAACCAAGAGTAGGGAAGCTTTTAGTGATAAAACCTACAGTAAAGATTTAGCTAGTGAAAATTTTTCCTTTAAGAGAGGATATGGCCATTTCTTTTTCTTAAAGATTTTATTTATTTTTATTTAGTTTACTTTTTAAATAGATTTATTTATTTACTTTTAGAGAGAGGGGAAGGGACGGAGAAAGAGAGGGAGAAGAAACAGCGATGTGCGGGAGATACACTGACCGGTTGTCTCTCACGCACCCCCAGCTGGGGACCTGGGCTGCAACCCAGGCACATGCCCTGACTGGGAATCAAACCCAAGACCTTTCGGTTTGCTGGCCAGTGTTCAAACCACACCAGCCAGGGTAGGACACAGCCGTTTGTATTCAACACTCTATGGTCCTGGCCAGCATGTGAAACATGAACGCATTAGAAAAGTTACAAGGAGTGAAAAAGAAGAAACAAATTTGTCATTATTTGCAGATGCTACATTGTCAATTAGAAAACCAAAGAGAATCTACAGATAAATCCTTAAGGTTAATTCGTTTAACAAGTTTGCTGGATACAAAGTAAACTTAACAGGTCAAATACATGCTACTGTATCAGAAACTCTTCCTTGAGAGACGTTATTTTAAAAGAGATACTATTGCTCTGACTAGTGTGGCTCAGTGGGTTGGGCACCATCCCACAAACCAAAATTCCCCAGGCAGGACTCATGCCTGGGTTGCAGGCCAGGTCCCCCAGTAGAGGGCATGAGAGAGGCAACCACACATCAACCACACATTGATGTAGAATTCTCTCCTTCTCTTTCTACCTCCCTTCCCTTCTCTCTGAAAATAAATAAATAAAATCTTAAAAAAAAAAAAAGAAAAAGACCGACGATTCCACGACAGGAGAAAGGTGATAACGGAGAAAGGTTTTCAGAGGTGGGGGAGAATGGGGTCTCGAGCAGAGGTCAGGGTATCTAAGGGCAGGGAGAGTTCTGCCACTGTCACAGGAGATAACGCAGTAAAGACGGGACAGTTCCAGAAAGGGTGAGGAGTTTGGAGGTGGGAATATGAGGGGGTGCCCCATGCGATGAGCTCTATTTTCAATGACATGCCCGACCAGGTGTGCATCAGATGAGTAACAGCAGAGGGAGGTTTATGGAGACAGCGGGGACGACGCTGACTAGCAGTGGAATGGCCGGGAGCCATGAAGAGTGCTTATTTGAGGTTTGTGGTTATGAACGGACAGGGAAAATACGGCCCCGGTTGGGTGATTTCTCTCCAGCCACATTCTGTGGTTCTGGAGTGGGGGGACAGGACTGTGGCTATGCCGAGTGAGGGGGCAGAGGGAGCCGGAGCCAGGACCAAGTCTGCAGGGGCCAGGTTAACAAGAGGCCAGAAGAGGAGAACACAGGTGGGAGAGGGAGGACAGTGCAGAAGCAGTGAGCTGAACAGACCACAAGGCCATGGAGCCTGAGGGCTGCCAGGAGGGGGCTGAAATGGGGGGCGCAGCTCCCAGGGGCTCGCAGGGTGGTGGCTGAGCTACGATGAATGAGAAGGTTGCTGCGGGTGAGGGCGACAAGGAACTGAGAGGCCAGGCAGTGGACACGATGTCCACATGGGTCTAGAAGCCCAGGGAAAGGTGACAGTGGGGTCAGGGAGGAAGACTGTGGACCAGGAGGAAGGTCCAGGATTGAGGAGTGACAGGAAGTGGCTCAATGGCAACAAAGTCTCTTCCTGGGTTAGCACCCTGGGCTCAGGCCCCGGACGTCAGGGCAAGCGTGGCTCTTTGGAACTCACAAGGACATTCAACATTTGACCCCTCAAAGCAGATTCGAGAGGTCGGCACGGCCAGCCCCATCTCCAGCGTGAGCAGCTGAGGCTCAGTGAGAAGAGGCGGCCGCGGGGCCCGGCCCCACCCCGTGCGCCCTGCGCCCCCGTGAGGTCGGTCACCTGGGTAGTTCCGGCAGCCCCCTGCGGTGCTGCCCCGCCGCCAGGTGCCCTCGTAGAGGGTGGTGTTCCACTTGCGGTACCGCCGGCTCTTCAGGGCGTCGGGTGTCAGGTTGCAGATCTCCAGGCGGGTAAACTCACGCATGAAGTCTCGGAATGACATCCTGGGGTCAAGGGGCAGAGGTGAGCCACGGTTCCCAGCCAGGGCGCACAGGGATGGGGCACGGGCCGGGTCTGCGGGGTTTGAGAAGTGGGGTGCAAGGGCTCTAAGGGGCCAGACCGAGGAGGCAGCTGCTCACCAGAACTCCCCGTCCTCCATCTTGATCCGGAGCTGCTCCCGTTCGTAAGGGTCCACATTGTTCCACTCTGAGGAGCTGTGGGGGGAAAGCCCTGTCAGGGGCTGGTGGGCACTGGCCTGCCTGGCCTCTGTCCCTGGGGTCTGTCCTCCCCTAGCCCAGGTCACGATCAAGTCACAGGGTCCCAGGCCCAGGGTTTGCCTTGTCAGGGCCAGATCAGATGCCCTGAGGATGCTCATGGGCAGGGCACAGGGCCCACCTGCCTAGACCTGGTAGCATGAAGACGGCCCCTCTGCTCAATCCCGAGCCCACCCCAGGCTGGCAGGGCCCTGAGCAGCAACGCCAGAGGCACGGATCAGCCTTCCCAGGCCGCCCCGGCCAGTGCCCACTGCCCTCACCCGTCACTCCAGGCTCCCGTCCACTCCACCTCGCCCCAGGGGTTCCGCATCCGGATCAGGCTCACCATCTGGCCCATGTAGTTCACCTGCTCCCAGAGCTCCCATCAGCGCCTGTTTCTGGCATGCACTTTAACAGCCCTCCCCACCCCCACCCTCCCCGAGCCCTGCCCCGCACCCGGCACCGTCCCCCACCAGCAGCGTCGTGGAGAAGCAGCTCCATACACAAGCTACAGTGAATCAAGGCAACAGGTCACGATAAACACCTCCAAACAGGAGTCCCCAGGAGACAGATGAGGTGCTGCCACGGTGCAGCCAGCCCCTCCCACAGCCGTGGTCACAGGCCAGACAGACAAGGGCAGGCAAAGATGCGGGCACCAGGCTGCAGGGAAGGCCCCATGGTACCTGCTTAGCCCCAGTCACAGAGTAGGCATGGCCCTTCACCAGCTTCTTGAAGGTGACGGCCTCCATGTCCAGAACACTGCTGATCTGCAGAGGGACATGTGCTGTGGTCAGGGGCGAGGCTCCAGGGCCCAGTCAGCGCCCCCAACCCCAGGTAAGAGATGAGCCCTGAGCACTTGGGTCTCAGACAGTCCCCCTTGTACATGCGGCAGCTCCTGGGAGTGGCAGGCAGGGGCTCTGACCCCATCTAACCCGACACCTCCATATGTAGATGCTGCCCCCGGAAAGGGGGCTGCCAGAGTACCCTAGCAATGCCACCAGTGGGACCCAGGGAACCCCAACACTGCATTCGGCCAGAGCTAGCCAGACCCCTTGCAAATCCAGGGGTTAGAGTTACGATGCAGCTGACGGCAGGGGTGGAGCCTGTTATCAAGGATGAGCCCTGGGGACCAGAGAGTGGTGAAGGGAGCGAGTGCACAAGTGCAGGAGTGAGGCTGAGCCGGGTTGGGGGGTGCAGGGAGCTGGGAGCTGGGAGCTGGGAGTTGGGGCTCAGGACCAGCTGAGGTCTGGGCTGCTGAGCTGGACAGTGATGGGCATCGCGTTAGGACAGGAACGAGGAGCAGAAGGCCAGGAAAACGAGCCAAGGTCTGAGGTTTGGGGACAGGAATGCCCCAGGCATGGAGGAGGAGGATGGGACTTCAAGGGTGGGTGAGGCTGAGTGTGGATCCAGGCGTGGGGTGAAGCTGGGGGAGGATGAGGCCGAGCCGGGTTGGCGGAGGGCACCGCTGGACCACGAGGCACGGGTCACCGGTGGGGGTGGGCGGGGCGCACTCACGTCGATGGAGCAGCCCAGCAGGGAGCCCCGCTCCAGCGCCTTGAGGATGATTTGGTAGAGGTCGCTGGGTGCCTTGCGCAGCTCGTACCACTCAGTGACGCCCCCTGTGAAGTCCTCAAAGCCCTCGGAGGTGCTGCCCCCCGACAGGGCTTCATAGCTGCCGTTCACCCTGTGGATGGCCCAGGTGAGCGTTCCGGCGCCACGCAGGACGGTGCACCCTGGGGTGGCCTGCGGCTGTCCCCGGGGCCCCGACTCACTTGGCGTAGGCCTTCTCCAGCAGGGCGCTCCAGAACTCGTTGCCTTGGGCAGAGTGCACGAACACCAGCTTCCCGTCCTTGGTGGGCAGCAGGTCGTCCACAACCACGTCCACCCACTCGCCAAACTGCCACAGCTGGGGGGGGGCGGGGAAGGGAGCGCAGTGAGAACCTGCTTCGGGACCCCCTGCCCCGAGCCTGCCATCAAGCCTCCATCTGCCACTCACTAGGTAGCATATCCTAGAGGAAGTTATCCCCACCGAGCCTCAGCTTCCCTGTCCATGAAAGCGAATAACGGTACCTTCCTCACAGAGAAAACCTACCCCATCATGAGGGTGAAACTGCCTGAAAGGGGCAGCACTGCTGATATTTTTGAAACAGGCCAAGGTGTCTCCGCAGGGATGGAGAGGTTGGGAAGCTCCCGGCCTCCCCCTCCCAAACTAGCCCCCTTTAGGGCACGCCTTCACCTCTCCCCTCCGTGCTCCCGGGTGTGTGTGTAGGGGTGGGGGAGGGAGACATACATAAAATGGTGAGAACACAAAATGTGACATGCAGATTCTTCCGCCACAAGGTGGGCGGGGCCCGTTCCTGCAATCACGTGGTTTGCTTTGGAGAGGCCTGAGGGCCAGGTTCCCTGGGGGAGGAGTCACGTTGCCTGAGGCCAGAAGCCACCCAGTGCTATGACCCAGTGCCATGGGGAAGAAAGGGTGAGGAACAAGGGGGAAAGGGGAGCTGGTGCACCCATGTGGCAGGGGTAGTGTGTGTGGAGGGGCGGTGGGAATATAGAACCAGCCAAAAGAGGCCGGGTGGTGGGGGGGTGAGGGAAGGGGGCAGGGAAAGGGGCGGTGAGGCTGGGCCCATGCAGCAGCCTGGGCAAGTGTGGCACTTGGCCAACATGGACCACACGGGGACCCTGGGGATCCTGTGGGTCCTGTGCACTGTCTCCTGGGACCCAGCGTGGGTGAGGATGGAGTATACTAAGGGGGCTCCCTGACCAGGTGGAAGAGTGAGGACACCCAGGAATCCCCAGGGCGGGGCTGGCCCCAGTGGGGCCAGAGGGTCTCACCCAGGGTTGCCAGGGGTGTGTCTCGCCCCACACCAGCTCATTAAGAATTCATTAGTATGACTTGAAAAACGGGCTCATTATGCAAAAATGACGACAGGAAAAGCTGGCTTAAATAAAGTTAATCCCAAATCTTTCTTTTCTGCAGCGCTCTGTCAGAGACCTGAGGTTGCCCAGGTCTGGCAGGTGTGGGGGGGCAGGAGACCGGCCTCACAGGGGAGATGGGCCACCTTTGTGCACCCAGCAGAACCCCAACCCCTTTTTTAGAAGAGGAAACCGAGACCTTGGGGGAGGTAAAAGGATTTGTCTCACAGGAGATAACAGAGATCTTTCTATTCTTCCAAACACTGTCTTCCCGACACGCACAACCACCCAGGAAAATTGCAAAATAGCTGCCCAACCGTTTCACACATGACAGATCCTAGATGGCATCGAGAGGTCGCATACTTTCCGGAGGGAGGGCTGTCCCCTGCAGGCTGTGGCCGTGAGCCACCCTAACCTCAGACTGCTGTGGGCCCTCAGTCCTCACCTCCTCCGGGGCCTGCTACCGAGGTCTCCCCCGCCCCCTGCTCCTCACCTGGAAATGAAAGATGCCGGCATAGCCATCCTGGAAGCTTTGGCCATGTGGAACCACTCGGTGCAGGAGGGTGTCGTTGAGGGTGAGAGAGGCGATGGCAGCCAGAAGCCAACAGTCCCCTGGGATGGGAAACCCACATCAGACCTGCTCTGCTAATTTGCTCCCCGAGGGGCACACGCTTGCTCATGCTGGGGAGAGCCTGGGCTTCCCTGGGCAGCATACCCCTCGATTTACAGCAGAGCCCCAGGAATCTGGGCAAACCGGCCCCAGCACTGATAGCCAGTCTGCCTGAGCTTGCAGAAGGGAGGGGTTGGGGCAGAGCCAGAAGAAACGGGCATGGGGAACTCCTATGGAGAAAAACACCCAGAACCCCTCGGGCCTACCCAGTGCTCCCTGGCAGATGTCTGTGCGGGTGGCTCCATCCACGATGAACTGGGGGTTTGAAAGCAGCTCCTGCAAGAGACCCAGAGTCCTGTCTCTGGGCCAGCCCCTCCTGGACATGGGGGCCCAGCCATCCCAGCCCCGCTCCCTACTAGGAACTTGGAGTCCCTACTAGGGACTCAGGATGGGGGTAAACTGAGTCCCACCCAAGGTAGCCCCTCTTACCGTGGGGCGCTTCCACTTGATACCATAGGTTTTGGAGGAGTTGGGGCCCAGGTCCTTGTAGCCCAGGCTCTGGGGCACTGGGGGGAAGGAGTCGTCACGGAAGAGGGCTCCCCTCTGCAGGCAGTGCGACCGCAGCTGCTCATAATCCTGGCCCATGTACTTGATGGCATTTTCATGGCGGCCCAGGCCCAGCTCCTTGGCCCGCAGCTTCTGCACTTGTGCAGACACCCCGGTGCAGTACACCGGGGTGATGAACTCCTCGGCCATCCTGAGGGACAGACAGGCCTACTCAGAAGCCAGGCCTTCCCGGGACTAGAACTGGGGCTCCTGCCTGCTCTTGTCCACCCTTCCTCCCCAAACCCGACGTTTCCCCTCATCACTGTTCCCCTCACAGAATTCAGGATTCTGCCACCTCCCAGTGCTCCCAGGAAAGCAGCTCCCCAGGCCCTGGGTGTGCTGGCCACCACCCCGCTACTCCCACGCAGTGCTACCGCCTCTCCCTTCCCAGACGCCCATTGTCCTTGGCCTGCAATCCTGTGGTCTGCCGGACGGCCAGGTAGGGCAGGGCCGGGCGAGAGGTAACAGGGAACCAGGAAGGTGGGAAATCCTGGGAAAGGCTTCTTAGACCCTGTTGGCCTGCCTGTAAGCCCCTCCCCAAACCAGGCAAACTCCTGCCTACCGCCCCTTTCCCTGGCGTGAGGGCTGAGAACTCCGGGCCGTCAGGGTCCGGTCCCCAGGCCCCTGGGACGGGCTGGGTGATCCGGCGCTGGCCCTGTGTCCCTTCCCCTCCGACCTTGCCCCCGGCCAGCCTCGGGAGGCAGCGGTGCGCGCAGGCTGCGGCGGGCGTCTGGGCAGCCCCTCAGACCCGAGCAGCGGCCGGGATCCAGAATCCCAGCCCTGCCACTCAGCTCCTTACCTGGAGGAGGAGTGTTTGAGGGGAGGGTCGCTGCGGTCTCGGCGGCTGGCTTCCCGGTGGCAGCTCAGGGCAGGGCCCAACCAGGAAGAGCGCTCCTCCCCGCCCTCCTCCCGCGCCCCTCCGCCCTCCCTCTCTCTTCCCCTCCTCCGGCTCCGACCCCGCTTCCTCTCTGCTCTCCTTTATCTCTCGGGCACCTTCTCCGACTATCTCTCCCACTCACGGTGTCTTCCCGCCCCTTCCTCCCCGGCCCGCCGCCTGCTCCGCGGGAGGACAAATTAGTAAAAGGCAGAGTATTCCCCGGGGAGGGGCCAGCGCCAATCCGGGAGGGAAGGGCCGGGCCTGGACGGAAGGGCACCGCGGGGGGGGGGGCAGGGCAGGGCAGCGGGTATTTTTAACCAGGGGCAGCAGCTCGAGTTGCAGAGCCCGGCGGCCCCACCCGGCACGGCAGCCCCCGAGCGCATTCCCGGGCGTCGGGCCGCAGCCCCGGGCCCGGCCCCGCCCCCGCAGCTGTCCTAACCCCCCACCCTCGGGAGTCCGCAGTCGACCGGCCGAGATTACCGCCGGCTGTGCCGCAGCTGCTCCGCGCAGGGGCTGGGCTGGCGGCGAGCGGATCCCTGCCCCACCCCGCCGGGTCAGCGCTGCAGCTGGGCTCCGGGACTCAGCCGGCACCCCGCCCTCGCCCACCCCTCGCCCTAGGGTGCAGGCTCCCGGCGCCTCTACCCCGCCCTAGCGGGTCCGTGCGTTGGGCGGGGCGCAGGGAGACGGCACCCCCAAGCTGCGGCTCGCTGAATGGCCTTGGGTGAGTCCCTTCCCCTGTCGGCTCGGCTTCGCAGCGAACGGGACGGGTTTGAGCAATGGTAGGGGCCCATCTTTCTCATGCACTGTGGGGTTTTTGACCCGGGAAGCTGCGAGAGGCGGGCGTCCCCGCCCTCTTCCCCTAGACCTCGGCCCACCCTCGGGGGAGCGCCCATCCACTTGTGCCACCTTGCCCAGTAGGGGGCGGCAGAGGCTGCGGTCAGGACGACGGGCCCCCCCCCAGGACCCGGAGATCCTTTCTCCCGAACTGCGAGTTGAAGAAACGTGAAGTTGGAAAGACGGGGACCGCGGGGATCCCTCTGCTTCGGTCTCTTCATTGGCCTTGAGGGCCCCAGCCCAGCGGCTGCTGCAGCTCTTAGGAGGTGCATACACAAGCATTTTATGGGGGGAGCAGTGCATAGCTGTGCCAGGATCTTAGGACGCATGACCCCAAGAAGGTGAAGAGCCGCTCCTCTAATCTGCCCCCACTGTCACTCCCACTTGACGAATGAGGAAAACTGCAGCCCGACAGGGCGTGACTTGCTGAGCTCTCGCCTAGTGAGTCAGGGCTGGAACAGCTCTGGGGTCCTTCCCTTGTCACCACTCAGCATTTATGTGCCCAATCTTGACTGAAGCCTCTCCGCAGGTCTTTGCACAGCAGACTCGTGACTAAGGCAGAGGAACTCCTGCTGGGGAAGGGGGCTCTGCCGGTCCAGCCTGGGGATTAAGAAGGTAGAGTCCTGAGGGACAAGTGGGAGTTCACCAGGTAGTGAGGTGCAGGAGAGGGTGTTCCTCGCAGGAAACAGCAGGTGCGAAGACGCGGAGGCCAGGAGAACCCATGCCACTGAGGGAAACTCCAAGCATCCTTGCGATTAGGTCGCAGGGAGCAGGGACCTGGGAGAGCAAAGATGCTCCAGACAGGGAGCAAAGGTCACCCCTCCCGCCAAGCCAAAGCACTCCGGTTCTCCCTAGGGTCCCACAGTCCCCAGAGTTACTTTCACAAAAGTCGCTCCTCCTGACTGCGGTCCATTGTTCACCCAGTGGGCACTGGTCACCTCTTACATGTGTCCAAGGCACTGCGTTGGCCAGGGCATGAGAGGGTGAAGACCCATGGCCTCAGCCCCCTCTGAAGGAGGCAGACGTTGGCTCACTATCACCCCATAGTCAACTGGAAGAAGAGCTGGCGCTAAGGAAGCGGGTGGCTGAAGCCCCACCTAGTGTAGGAGCTGGAGTAGGAGGGTCAGACGCAGGGAGTTAGGGCAGGAGTGGGGGAGACTGTCTTGGGACCTCAGAGGACTAGGAATAGGCTTTGTTGCTTGAGCAGAGAGCAAAGAAGGGAAGTGTCATGGTAGGGCTGGGTAGACCACGGGAGTTTCGGTTTTATTCTGCTCGAGTTCAGATTTGTACAAATGGAGCAGGAGTGGGAGTGGGTTGGGTGGGTGGGAGAGGAAGCAGAGAGTCCAGATAAAAGACGGGAGAGAGAATGGCGTCTCCAACCAGGGAGGTGATGGGGACGAGACAGAAACAGGTGGACTTGATGAATGTTTAGGACACACCCCATCCAAATCTACCTCACACTGGACTATGCAGCTAAATGTCAACCCTAAAACTGTCAGACTTCGAGAAGAAAGCAGAGAAAAACTCTTAATCATCTTGGGTTTGGCACAGATGTCTCAAAGATGACACAGAAAACACAAACAATAAAAGAAAAAAATTGAACTTTTTCAAAATGAAACGTGTCCTTTAAAAGGTACTCTTATGAAAATGAAAAGCCACAAACTAGGAGGAAATAATTGTAACAATTATATCTGACAGGAGGCTTGTATTTAGAATATATAAATAACTTTTTACAGTCTTTGAAAAAGAGAAAAAAAACCGCTGAACACATGCTTACCACATGACCCAGCCACCCCAGTCCCAGGCTTCTCCCCCAGAGCAATGAAGGAGCATCCCACACGATGACCTGGGCATGAGTGTCCCTAGTGGTTGTACTTGGAACAGCCCAAACTAGGAACAACCAAATGTCCACCGACAAACAGTGAGTGGTTAAACACACTGTGGTATGTATATGATGCAGAATTCTGCTCAGCAAGAAAAAGGAACAGTAACGGCTGAGTCTCAGAATAATTTATAGAGCGTAAGATGCCAGATAAGAGTACGTGTTGTGTACTTCCACGTACGTGAAAATCTAGAAAAAGGATGCCAATTCAGTGACAGAAAGCAGATCAGTGGTTGCCTGAGGACGCTGGCAGATGGGGAAGGGTAGGAGGGAGGGATTATCAAGGGGCTCAAGGTAATTTATTTCGGTGCTGTGCATGTTCATAATCTTGATTATGGTAGGGATTTCTGGGAGATTCCCATAAGTCAAAACAAAAGTATACATTTCAAGTGCATGTGGTAAATTGCATGTCAACTATGTTTTAATAAAAGATGAGATTTTCAATAAAAAACATTAGGAAAATGGGAGAAATTTTGTATCCAATAAATTACAGATGAACCCAAGATTTAAATATAAAAATGAAAACACAAATACAGCTAGGAGCTAAGGAAAAGCTTTTTTAGTTGTCTCAGTATAGAAAAGTTCTTTTTATTTTAAGATTTCATTTATTTATTTTTAGAGAGAAGGCAAGGGAGGGAGAAAAACATTGATGTCGGAGAAATATCCATTGGCTGCCTCTCATACACACCCCGACCGGGGCCTGAACCCACGGCCCAGGCATGTGCCTGACAGGGAATCCAACCACCCAACAACCAACTGAGCCACAGTGGTCGGGGCTGGAGAAGGTCTTTTTAACTATGACACAAAACCCAGAAGCCACATGAAAATTGATTTTCCTATATTTAAACATCTGGACAATGAGGTCAAGCTGAAGTGATCAACTGAAGCGAACAGTTTACATCTTGAAGGGCCGTTTTCCTTCAAACCCCACACATCACTCAGAAGCCAAAACTAGCAGAGTGATAGGCCAAGGCAGAGACAGTTCTCAGGAAAGACAAACAGCTCTTAAATGGGTGGAACAAAGCTCAAGCTCTCTCCAAAGAAAAAGAAATACCAATTTAAATTTCACCAATAGACGGTTTTCCACTTTTAATAAGATTAAAAATTAGGCCAAGATTAAAAATCAGGTACCTACCCTGATGGATGTGGCTCTGTGGGTGGGGTGTCTTCCTGGACAGGGAAAGGTTGCCAGTTCAATTCCTGGTCAGGGCATATGCCTGGGTTGGGGGTTCAGTCCCCAGTTGGGGCATATATGAGAAGCAACCAATGGACGTTTCTTTCCCCCTCTTTCTTCCTCCCTTCCCCTCTAAAAAAATTTTTTTGTTGTTTTTTAAATCAGGTCCTCACCTATTAGTGAGTATCCTGGCAAACAGCCCTCCCAGGCTCTATGCAGGTGGGGGGGCGGGGCAGTACAGGTATAACCTCTACGGAAGAACATTTGGCAAAAATCATCAAAATGACCATTTTGACTTGAGCTTTGGTTGAACACTTATTCTAGGAATTCAACCCACATATATATATATATATATTTTTTTTTTAAACCTTTTTTGCCCTGCCTGGTGTGGCTCAGTGGATTGAGTGCTGGCCTGCAAATCAAAGAGTTGCGGGTTGGGTCCCCAGTCAGGGCGCATGCCTGGGTGGCATGCCAGGTCCCCAGTGGGGGCGTGCGAGAGACAAGTGACCGATGACTCTCTCTCACACGCTGGTGTTTCTCTCCCTCTTTCTCCTCCCTTCTCCTCTCTGAAAATAAATACAATCTTAAAAAAAAAATTTAAAAAGGGGGTGGGACATATACGGGTGTTCAGTGTGGGGTCTTTTTCCTGATAACACTTCACAGCAGACACGTTTTTTCCCCAGGTATCAAATACATGTGGTTTTCCTCCCCACACCAATTCTCCAACTCTCCAGCACCCATTGGGCACCTAGAATTCAAGTCAGTTTTCACACTAATTCCCAGAGTTAGCACATACCCCGTAGGTTAAGGGGCCTAGTCCCACACCACTCCAGCCACAATGGGATGTCCAGGTGACCCCCACTCCTGTCTGGCCAACTACAAATTTGAGGGTTCCATGACTCCATCCTCAGGTTTGATAATTTAGTACTAGATTCACAGAACTCAGGAAAGTGCTTTACTTCACTATTACCAGTTTATTAAAAAGGATACAACTCAGGAGGCACCAAATAGGAGAGCTGCGTGGGGCAGGGTGTTGGGCGATGGGGTGCAGAGCTTCCATGCCCTCTCCAGGTCAGCCATCCTCCCAGCACAACCCAGAAACTCTGAATCTCCAGCTCAAAGTTCCCACCCTTTAGATTGATCTTTCTGGAGACCAGTCCCCACCCTAAGTCACTCATTAGCATAAACTCAGGTGTGGTCCAAAAGTGACTGACTCTTGACTCCTATGACTCAGGAAATTCTAGGGGTTTAAGGAGCTCTGTGCCAGGAGCCTGGGGCAAAGACCAAATGTATATATTGTTTATCACACTGCATTTGGTAAAGCAGGTTAGATTCCTTTCTGGAAGGAGGTAAACTATTACTTTGATTGCTTCCAGGGACAGGAGCCAGGTGGCTAAGAGTCTGGAATAGGAGGCAACTCTTGGTTCAAAACTCAAAATGTATGTGAATGTATCACCTATTTGAAAAACAAACGAACCCTTTGTAGCCCTTGCCTTGGCTTCCAATGCCCGAAGTCCCAGGCCTTCTTACGGGAGAATCTCGTCCACATCCATGCCCTCTGGGCTGGGACCTGCTCTCCGTTCTGGCCCAGCCCAGACACACCCGCCCTGCTGGGTGTCCACAGCATTTCCCTCTTCCATTGAGCTCTACTGTTTTGTTTTGTTTTGTTTTTAGATTTTATTTATTTTCAGACAGAGGGGAAGGGAGGGAAACAGAGAGGGGAAGAAACATCATTGGGTGAGGGAAACATTGATTGGTTGCCTCTCGCATGCCCCCAACCAGGGACCTGGCCTGCAACCCAGGCACATGCCCTGACTGGGAATCGAACCAGCAACCTTTCTGTTTGCAAGCCAGCAGCCAATCCACTGAGCCACACCTGCCAGGGCCAGCTCTACTCGTGAGACAGTCCTAAACTTTTCTAGGATTAACGCGTTCACTGCCCATTTTAGCATAATACCCATTTTACAGATGAGGCAATGGAAGAGGTGAAGTAATATTTCAAGTTCACACAGGAATTTGAACTTAAGATGTCTGGCACTAGATACCAAGGCTTAATCATTACTCTAGGCTGTCTAAGAATACCCTTCCTCATAAGGACCCCCACCCGCCAACCCTCATGGGCAAACCCGACAGCGAGAGGCTCAGTTCAAAGACCCCCTCCTCTGGAAAGCCTTCCCTACCCCTTCACTAACAAGCACACTTTTGGGGAGGGGGTGTTCTATAATAATTACATTGTATTTGATTGCAGCCCAGGGCAAACCCGCCATTCCCTAAACAAACCCGGCCGCCAGGCATTTCCGGCGCAGAGCGGTTTTCCAGTAGGCTCCAGGCCCTCCAAGGGCCTCACAGACCTCATCTCGTTCAATCCCACCCACAGTGTGTAGATCTCTTCATCTGTGGGTGGGGTCACTGAGTGGAAACCGAGGCCAGGGATGACTGGCCACCACCGGGTGGAGAAGAGCTACCACAGACCTTGTCGTGTTCGTGGGTCTCAACCGCTGACATCTAAACCTGACAGCCCCCCACCCCCAACCCAGCGCCTTCCCTCCCCCCGACCCTGGGTCAAGGAGCTAGGCCAGGGCCTGAGCACAGCCTGTGTCCTGTGGACACGAGTTTATTGTGGGGAGGTGGGGGGCAGAATCAGAGTGGGTACAAGTTGCAGATTGGGAGGAGGGGGCAGGGGCTTGGGCAGCACTGGCAGCCTTAGGCCCACAGGACAGAGGGCCAGGGGGCCACGAACCGTAGAGCATCGGGTCGGTAGGCATGCAGGGGGCTGCTCTTCACCCTGCAGGTATTAGCACCTAGGGCACTGACAGAGGCTTTGGGAGGACTGGGGGGAGGACAGAGACTCAGAGGAAACTTGCCAAGTTCGAGCAGCCTGAAGGTGGCAGAGCCAGGACATGTGCCCAGACCTGCTGGTCCCCAGGCCAGGTGTCCTGGTGCGCTGGTGTCCCTTCCTCTCATTCTGTCAGGCCCCACACCTGCTCCCCAGGCTCCCAAGCCCAAGCCCCTCCATCTCCTGTCCCCAACTCACTGTGGAGGGTGTAGGTGCCTGGCTCCAGATGCAGCTGCGGGGGCAGGACCATGAGGAAGCCCCCACCCCAGGGGTCTTCAGCCACTGAGAGACAAGCATGGGAAGGAGAGCAGTACCACCCAGGGTTGGGGGAAGGACACGTGGGTAAGACAGGCAAGGGGTGGGGCTGGTGGCGGCAGCAGCTATAGAGAGAGGGCACACCACAGAGGGGACAGTAGGGTGGTGAGAATTCGGGGCCCCTCGGGAGGGGAGTCTGGGCCTGTGGGCAGCTCCTCTGAGCCCCGCCGTGGTGGGGGCGCCGCTCCCGAGTCCAGGCCCAATGGTACGGCTCCGTGGCCATGACCTGGCAGGTGCAGAGTAGACAGTAAATGGGGAGGGAGGGCCAGCCACTTTTTCCCGCCCCAGGATGCTGTCCAGGCCTCACCTCCTCGCAGCACTGGCGGCTCACAGCAGCCCGGAAGCCCATCCTCGCCCACAGCTGGTCCCTCTGACGCAGGAAGTCTGCCACCTGACTATGCCATTTTTTGCCCAGGGCCCATAGAAAAATCACACATTTGGCATCCTCCAGGTCCTCCTCCATGTCATTTGCAAGGAACCTGGCCACAAAGGTGGGGGTTGGGCAGAGGCAAGAAACATCGCCCTGCCTTGTCCTCCAACTCAGAGCAAGTGCCCCTGCCACCCACTGGGGACACTCACAGCGCCAAGAACAGGTTGCTGCAGGTGTACTCGCTGAGCTTCAGGTTGGCGCGCCGGAAGTAGACCAGCACCATGGCCAGGAGGTACTGCAGACACAACGGGGAGAGGTCAGCGTTAGGCACGGGGAGGGACAGGACTATGCCAAGCCCATTTGCTCCCAAGAAAGTCCTGGTGGGGGCTAGGGAAACTGAGGTAAAACGTGAGGAGGGGTCTGCAGAGACAAGGGCTGAAAAGGCAGGTGCTCCCTCCACCAGACAACGGGACGCAGTGAATCAGCAGCCCTGGAGGCCTGCTAATCCAGCCTTCCTCAAGTGACCCCAGCTTCTGCCCACACTGTGTCCCCTCACCTTATCTGAAATCTGGTAACAGGGGTCTCTGGAGAGGAATTCCTGAAGGAAACTGTGCTCTAGGGGTAGAGAGGAGAAATGTGAGGCTGGGGTTACCACCCACCTCCCACGAGACAAGAGTGGCACCCACTGAGCCCACCTTCTGGCACAACCCTCTGCCCCTACACCTGCCAAACCTGGGTCACCTCAGAAGGGAAGAGACAGAGACTTCAGGCCCTCATGTGGGCAGTTTGAGATCCCACCAATCACGTCGGTTTCAAACTTGGTCCTTACAGCCCCCTCCCGTGCCAGCCCCAAGTCAGCTCACCCAGAAGACAGAGGAAGGCCCGGAGCTCCTGGCGTTGGCGGGAATGGAGAGCCCCGCTGTTCCCATCGCGATGGCTCCGGCCCCGCAGCTCCACCTGGGTGGCAACCACATGGGCAGGGTCTTGGGCTGCACTCATCTCATAGGGGGTGGGGATGGGTGGGGTAGGGTAGGGGTGGGTGTCCTGTAGAGAGAGGAGCCCCACTTCTTAGCACCTGTCCCCTCACCCCCAAGTCAAAGGGGTTGGTGAGGCTGGTCAGAGAGGCTCTCCGGAAAGTGCAGGGACGGAGATGGAGACTCGGGGGCTCGAACAGAAGGAAACTGGGAGGCCCGGAGGGTGAGGAGGCCAGAAAAGCAGCAGCAGCTCCCACGCCCACCCTGCCCCCCAGCCTGGGCCTGGGAGTAAGAACAGCAGCCGCAAGCACCACTGAGGGCGCCCCAGGTGCCTGGAGCTGTGCTAAGTGCCTCAACGGCATCATCTTTTTTATCCTGGTTGCTAGGAATAACCCATTTTGCAAACACAGAAACAAGTGCGGAAGACTCATGGCCACCTAAAAGCCTGTCTGACCCGTAAAGCCGAAGAGATTGATTGCTCCTCTTGCCCCACCCCCACTCTTCACAACCTCCTCTCCACGCACCAAGATGGCAGACTTTACAGAACCACCAACCCCTTACTTCACGGAGGGAAACCGAGGCCCAGAAAAAAGGATGTTATTACACAAACCCTTGGGGCCACCTCAAATATTTCAAGCCCGAAGGACTTGGGAGAAAGTGCAGCCCACCACCCTGTAGTCAGTGGGGGAGCCTCCATCTAGGAGCCCACAGGCAGCCCAGCCTTCCCCCTCGCCCCAGAAGCCTCACCTGAGCTCAGGGATTACCTACAGCATAACCAGCAGGCTCCAGCCACTGACTTTATACAGCCTCGGAGATGCCACGCCCACAGCACTCCACCAATCAGATCCTGTCCTGTGGGTGGGGCTTTGAGCTCTTCCCGCCTGACCCTCCCTGGAGTAAATCCGGCCTCCACCAGCTGCCCAAGGTAAAATCTCCAAAGCTTCATCACCTACAAAGAGGGGTGAAGGCCGGCCAGCTGGACCCCATGGCCTGAAAGGCGGCAGGGACCCTCCCCACCTCTTTACAGATGCAGAGCCAAGGTGCATCTGGAAACGAGGCCTGAGCTGTGCGCAGTGACTGATGGGTAAATTAAAATTCCCTAATTGTTCCTTCCTGCGGCAGGGGCGCGGGATGTGTCTGAGTTTTCTTCAGATCCAGGAATCCCAAGGCCTGGGGGCCAGAGAGGAGATTGTCCTGTCGTGAGGATTCGCAGAGGCCACATCCTCTTCCCAAGATCCTTTGCAGTAGAGTGGGCCTGACCGGTGGCTCTGGGTTGGCGGAGGAGGCCTCTGCCCCAGGCCACCGAGCTGCCCCCGCCCCGCCCCGCCCCACCGTCAGCAGCCCTAGGCCTTTCCCGCTTCCCGCCTTCACTGACTCAGTCACTGACCCGCTACAATCCTGTGGGACAGCCAGCACCTACGTGCCTTTCCACATTTGACGGATGACTTGTTCCTCATTTGGGGGGAGAGGGTAAAATACACAGAACATAAAAGTTACTCCCACGATCATTTTTAAGTTTGGCGTGTTTGAATGCATTTATACTGTGAAACCAACAACTAGCATTCATCTCCAGAACTCTTCATTTGGCAAAACGGGATTTCTATACCCACGAAACCCTAGCTTCTTGCTCCCCCTCCCGCAGCGCTGGCGCCCCCATCCTGCGTTCTGGCTCCGCGAGCTCCTCTGCTCCAGGTGCCTCACTGCGGTGGAATCACGCCATGTCTGTCTTTTTATGACTGGCTCGTTTCACTCAGCGTAATGTCCCCGGGGTTCGTTCCTGCTGTAGCATTCGTCAGAATTTCCTTCCTTTTTAAGGTGAATTATATCGATTCTATGCACATGCCACATTTCGATTATCCGCGTGTCCATCGATGTGCGCTTATGGTTCTTTCCACATCTTGGCTGTTGTGAATGACGCTGCTGTGAATGCGCGTGTATGAGTATCTCAAGACTCTGCTTTCAATACTGTGGGTTACATACCCAGAAAGTGGAATTGCTGGGTCTATTTTTAATTTTTTGAGGAAACATTAAATTGTTTTCCCCAGCGATTGCATCATTTTACATTCCCACAAACTGCGCAGGGTTCTCACTTCTCTCCACATTCTTGGCCAACACTCGTTATTTCCTGTTGCGTCTATAGTAACCATGCTAACAAGCATGAGGTAGTGACAGGTAACTTCAAATATGCATATAATTGCCCTGATCCGTGTGCCTCAGTGGGTTGGGCGCCAACCTGCGCAGCAAAAGGCCACCAGTTTGATCGGGTCAGGGCACAAGCCTGGGGGTGGGCCAGGTCCCCAGGCGGGGTGCGTGTAAGAGGCAGCCAGTTGATTGTTTCTCTCACTTCTCCCACACATCAATGTTTCTCTTTCTCCCTCCCTTCCCCTCTCTCTAAAAATAAATAAAATCTATATAAAGAACTTAACACAACTCCACACTAAGAAGACAAGCAACCCAATTAAGAAATGGGCAAAGCCCTTGAACAGACACTTCTCCAAGGAGGACATACAGAGGATCCAGAGACACAGGAAAAGATGCTCAGTATCGCTAGCTATCAGAGAGATGCAGATTAAAACCACCATGAGATACCACTTCACACCAGTCAGAATGGCCATCATAAGCAAAGCAACAAACAACAACTGTTGGAGAGGTTGTGGAGAAAAGGGGACCCTAGTGCACGATTGGTGGGACTGCAGACTGGTACAACCACTGTGGAAAACAGTATGGAACTTCCTCAGAAAACTGAAAATGGATCTGCCTTTTGACCCAGCAATTCCACTGCTAGGATTATATCCTAAGAACCCTGAAACACCAATCCAAAAGAACCTTTGCACCCCAATGTTCATAGCACCACAATTTACAATAGCTAAGTGCTGGAAGCAGCCTAGATGACCATCAGTAAATGAATGGATCAAAAACTATGGTACATTTACACAATGGAATTCTATGCAGCAGAAAGAAAGAAGGAGCTCCTACCCTTTGCGACAGCATGGATGCAACTGGAAAGCATTATGCTAAGCGAAATAAGCCAGGCAGTGAAAGATAAATGCCATATGATTTCACCTTTAACAGGAACCTAAACAACGAAACAGTGAAACAAGCAAAATATAGCCAAAGACACTGAAATAGAGAACAGGCTGGCAGTGACCAGAGGGGAGGGGAGGGAATTTCAGGGGAAAAGGGAAAGGGTTTGCAGGAACAAATATAAAGACACATGGACAAAAACTAGGGGGACTGGAAATGGGAGGGAGGTGGGGAGCGCTGGGGGTGTGGGCTGGGATGGAAGTAAAAGACAGAAAACTGTACTTGAACAATTTTAAATAAATAAATAAAGTTATTACCGGGAAAAAATTAAAATTAAAAATGAAAATAAATAAAATATTTCCTAAAAACATGTATTTCATAGACATGGAGAGCCCTGGAGGAGCTCACCGACGGGCCTCGTCAAAGCCTCGCCGCTGTGCGCGCCTGGGCAACACACAGACTAAAACTGGAACGATACAGAGAAGATTCGCACGGCCCCGCGCAAGGGTGACACGCAGATTCGTGAGGCAGTCCATGTTTTTTTCGACCAATGTCACCCCAATAAATTTACGGGAATTAAAAAAAACACAACCAAAAACAAAAGAGAAGGCCTGCCGCTGCCCACGGCAGAAGAGGGCTTGGTCACGTGTCCAACAGGCTGGCAGTGGGGCAGGCACCGCAAAGTAGGTTTTGTGGTCTCATCTGCCTTTTGAGACAGGAAGCCGAAGCTCGAGCACCCAGCTTCCTGACGTTTGAATGGAAGATGAAGGAGATGTGGGCTAGCCCAGGTGGGTGGTGGGCCCCGGGCCAGGTGTGCTCTGGACCCAGATGCAGACCGACCCCTTCCTGAGGCACAGCTGCTCTTCCCTGGCGGGCCACCAGCACCCACGGCTGCTTTGCTCTGGTCTCAGGCTTCGGCCCTGGTGGCCAATATGGACTTCCACTCTGAAGGGCTGCTCCTCCCTCTCTGTGTCTCTCGGTGTGCCTCAGTCTCTCTCGGTCTCCGGGTCTCTCCGCCTCTTGATCTCTCTGGGTATCTCTGAACTCCCAGTCTCTCTGAGGTCTGGATATCTTTGGGTCTCTGGGCCTCTCAGTATCTCTGGGCCTCCCTGGACACTGGGCCGCTCAGTGTCCGTAGGGGTCTCTCTGGATCTGCGGGTCACTATAAGCGTCTCCGAATCTCTCGCTCACTCCGGGTCTCGGAATCTCTCGGTCTCTCAGTCTTTCTGGTCTGAGCCTTTCCTTTCCTGGGGTCCTGCGCTTCTGTGTCCCTAGGCTCTCTGGGTTTCACGGTCTCCCTCTGGCCACCTTCCACACCCCCTGAGGCCAGCCAGGCCTTACCTGACCACTTGGCCTCCACGAGGACACTCCGTTTTGTAGGTGTGTGTGTTTTCCTCACGCATTTGTTGTTGGCCTTCCCTAGAAAGGAAGTGGTGACTCGAGCAACCTCCAGAGCTAGCCCTACAAACTTATTAAAGAGGCTGTAATTGGCCCCAGCCACTGTGGCTTATTTGGGCCTCATCCAGCAAACCAAAATGTCACCGGTTCAGTTCCCGGCCGTGCACATGCATGGGTTGCAGGTTCGGTCCCCCGTTGGGGCACCTACAGAAGGCAACAATTGATGTTTCTCTCTCGTACAGATGTTTCCCTCTATTTCTCCATCATTCCCCTCTCTCTTAAAAAACAAATAATAATAATAAAGAGGCCATAACTGAATCAGCTCACATGTTCCTCACAACCACATGGAGTGTTATTAATAGCCTCATTTTACAAATGAAACCAACAGCAATTAAAGCACAGACTTGGGTTACAGCTGAGAGGTAAAGTAACTTGCTGTCAGCCACACCGCTAGTGCGTGGAGAGCCATGTTTCAGCCAGGCTGCCTGGCGTGTGCCCCAAGCTGAAGCATCACCCAGGGGCCTGTGTTTCTGGACTGCACCTGACCCAGAGAAGGTGCTCAGTAAAACTGTGAGTGAACTCCCAGACCAGCTGTGTTCTCTACCTCTCTCCTTCCCCCCACCATAGGGCACCGATCAGCGTGGCAATGGCGAGTGCAGCCCAGCACTCATCCGGAAAACCAATCAATGCCAGGCGGCACACAGGAGCCAGGCGTGCAGATCGGCTTTCCCTCAGGGAACCAGGCCGGCATTGTACTGAGGCTGCTATGAGACCTGCTTTTGCTGAAACTCCCTCACCCCGAGTTGAGACTGCAGATGTTTAATGTGTATCTCTGAAGCAGCTCCCTAAGTCTGTGCTAAGATGTCCCAAGGATGAAATGTAACCAAATCAATCATTTTTATTGTTCCCTTGCATTTGCAACTTTTTTTCTTTTTTTGTTATCCATAAGAAGTAATCACTTAACTAAATCTAGAAATAATGAGAACCTTCTTTGATGTAATGTGACTGGAAACCAATAAAAGCCTGTCCAGGCAAGGGTCGGGGCACTCTCCTCTTGAGAGAGTGGCCGTGCCGTCCCTTTTCCTCCACAGGACTCAGTAGTCTGTGTGAATTTGTGTACCACTTCACAACACACAGACTCCGGAGGGCCGGAGTCTGCATCACCCCACCATACATAAGGCCAGAGGTCAGTGAGGGGGCACAGAAAAGCCTGCCTCAACCCTGGGTGGGCTTCAGGCCCATGCCCAGCAGTGTCTTTTTTAAAGTTTTTATTTTGGAAAAATTTAGACACGTAGATGTTACTAGAAAAGTATGAAAACTTTTGTGTCCCCTTCCCCTAGCTACCGCCAGAGCTGACGTCTTGCACAACGACAGTACAGTCAGAACCAGGAAATTCACACTGTCACAGCACAAAACCACAGATCTTACTCAGATTCACTAGCACTCACTTAAAATTTTCGGTGCCTAGTTCTATCTGTTTTATCCCAAGGGTAAACTGGTGCAAGACCATATCAGCCAGGATTAAAACCCTCACAGCATTCCTCTTCCCTGATGTTTTCCCTTTAAGAGTCACACCCTGCTCCTCGCCCCTGCCCCCGGCTACCATTGGTCTGTTCTTTATCCCTGTAATCCTGTCATGTTAAGAATATTATATAAATGGCAGTGGATTGAACTGGGTTGTGAACCAAAGAGTCGCCAATTTGATTCCCAGTCAGGGCACGTGCCTGGGTTGCAGGCCAGGTTCCCAGCAGGGAGCACAGGAGAGGCAACCACACAGTGATGTTTCTCTCCCTCTCTTTCTCTTTCCCCTCTTTCTAAAAATAAATAGATAAAATCTTCAAAAGAAAAAAAAAACCTGGGCCCACATGGCCCAGTCTTAAAAAAAACAAGTGTTAAAGAAGAAGAAGAAGAAGAAGAAGAAGAATATTATTATTATTATTATATAAATGGGCCCAGGCTGGTGTGGCTCAGTGGATTGACTTCAGATCTGCAAACCAAAGGGTCGCCAATTTGATTCCCAGTCAGGGCACGTGCCTGGGTTGCAGGCCAGGTTCCCAGCAGGGAGCACAGGAGAGGCAACCACACATTGATGTTTCTCTCCCTCTCTTTCTCTTTCCCCTTTTTCTAAAAATAAATAGATAAAATCTTCAAAAGAAAAAAAAACCTGGGCCCACATGGCCCAGTCTTAAAAAAAACAAGTCTTGAAGAAGAAGAAGAAGAAGAAGAAGAAGAAGAATATTATTATTATTATTATTATTATTATATAAATGGGCCCAGGCTGGTGTGGCTCAGTGGATTGAGTTCAGATCTGCAAACCAAAGGGTCGCTGGTTTGATTCCCAGTCAGGGCACATGCCTGGATTGGGGCCCAGGTCCCCATTTGGGGACATAAGAGAGGCAACCACACATTGATGTTTCTCTCCCTCTTTTTCTCCTTCCCTTCCCCTCTCTATAAAAATAAATAAATAAAATCTTTTTAAAAAGGATATTATATAAATGGGATCATACAGTATGTGATCTTTAGAGACCCTTGTGACTAAATTGGGCCCACCTGAATAATCTAGAATACTCTCCTCCATGTCAATTTCTTTTTTTTTTAAATGTGTTTTATTTATTTTTAGAGAAAGAAGAAGGGAGGGAGAAGGAGAGGAAGAGAAACATCCATGTGTGAGACATTGATAGGTTGCCTCTTGCAAGACTGCAACTAGGGACCTGGCCTAGTTGGTCCCTGACTAGGAATCGAACCAACAGCCTACTGGTTTACAGGCCAGCACTCAACTCACTGAGCCACACCAGCCAAGGCCATCTCAATGTCCTTATCTGCAAAGTCCCTTTTGCCATGTGAGATAATCTGTTTGCAGGTTCCAATAACTCAATGTAGACATATTTGGGAGGTCATTATTCTGCCTACCACATTTATCACTGCGTAATTTATGCTGAGCTAACTACTATTCATGAAATCATATATTAGCACCGAATGTCATTTATAAAAAATATACGTAAAACACAAGGATATAAACAATCTGAGGGTATAAAGATAGAAAAACATCAGGCAAATGCTAAAAGAAAGTTGCGGTAGCGATATTATAATCAGAAAAATGTTAATTTTAGGTTCAACACATTGCAAGGAAAGAGTGTGCTTACATGGTAATTTTAAAAATATACAGCAGCACTGGAGGCGTGTTTCAATTGGTTGGAACTTCATCTTGTTCACCAAAAACTTTGTAGTTTCTATCCCCAGTCAGGGCACGCACCTGGGCTGCAGGTTTGATCCCTGGTTGGGGCGCAGACAGGAGGCAACCGGTTCTTGTTTCTCCCTCTCTCCCCCCCTTTCCCTCTCTCTAAAATTAACAACAAAAACATCTGATAAAAATAAACAAATAAAAATATACAGCAATTTTGCCCTGACCTGTGTGGCTCAGTGTATTGGGTGTCATCCCACAAATCAAAAGGTCCCCAGTTCGACTCCCAGTCAGGGCACATACCTAGGTTGTGGGTTTGGTGTCCAGTTGGGGCACATACAAGAGGCAATTATCAATGTTTCTCTCTCACATCGATGTTTCTCTCCTCTTCCTCCCTCCGTTTCCCTCTCTCTAAAAATAAATAAATAAATAATCTTTTAAAAATATACCTAATAAAAGTAGAAGGAATCAAATAACACAAAGCAGAAATTAATAAAATAGAAAACATAATGGAAAATGAAAAAAGTAGCCCTGGCTGGCGTAGCTCAGTGGATTGAGTGCGGGGCCACAGCCCCCAGCAACCGCACATTGATGTTTCTCTCTCTCTCTCTTTCTCCCTCCCTTCCCTCTCTAAAAATAAATAAATAAAAAATCTTTAGAAAAAAGAAAAAAGTATCATTTGGTTCTTTGAGGACACCAATAAAAATGACAAACCTAGCAAAAAGGATTCAGAATAATTTTTTAAAGAAGGCAAAAATTAACAACAGGAATGCAGAAGAAGATAAAACTATACCTAGTAGACAATAAAAATATGAAGATGTTATGAACAACCTTATGCCTACTTTACATTTTATATGTAAAATGTGTATTAATTTTATATATTTATATTTAAATGTGTATGAAAATAGACAAGCCCCTATGGAGAAATAAAACTCAGCAAAATTAAAGCAAGTAGAAATAGAAATCCTAGTTAGTCCTAGAGCAGTAAACAAATTGAGTTAGTACACGAAATGTGATCACAAAGAAACCCCAGGCCTCTACGTCTCCACCAGTGAAATTACCCAACACCCACAGAACAAACAGTGCTCTCTGCACAAGTCCTTCCAACTTCCTTTACACACGTCATCCAGGCAGCATGCGTGACACCACCAGCTAATAAGGACGTCGTGGGACACAAATACTGCAGGCTCATTAACACAGATGTAAATATCCTGAGCGAATTATCAGTAACTAAACTGAATCTAGTAATGTATAAAATAAATAGCACACTGTGCCCACGTTGGATTTATTCTAAAAGTGCAAGAGTAGGAGATGAGAAATTTTATTCGTGCAATTTACTGTTAACAGATTTGAGAAGAAAAACTGCAGTGTCTCAATGAACCCAGAAGGCATGCAGCCAGGCCAGCGGCACAGGCCCCACGGGGCTCGTCACGGCAGGAGCGGCACGTGGTAAGAGCCAGTGGCAGGGCAGAATGTCTGAGCAGGGTTTTTCCTTCCCTCCCCTGCCCTGCCTGTTGTCCCCTCCCCTCCCTTCTCCTGCTTTCCCTCCGTTTCCTTTCCTTTCCTTTTCGTTTTGTTTTTGTTGAGCCAGCTGTTGAGATGGGGGCTAGATGTTGGCAGCTTTCTCTGGAGTGCAGTCAGTTTTTCATGGAAAAAGCAAATCCTTTCAATTCTTAACTGGAACGTTTTTATAAGCATATATACACACACACACTTATAAATGCCTATAAATATATATATTTTATCCTCACCCGGGGACTTTTTTTCATTGCTTTTAGAGAGAGAGGAAGGGAGAGAGAGAAAAGCATCTATGAGAGAGAAAAACTGACCAGCTTCCTGTCCGTAGGCACCTGGACCAGGGATCCAGCTCGCAACCTGGGCACGTGACATGGCCAGAAGTGGAGCCCACGACCTTTCTGTCTACAGGATGACTGCTCCTGGCCTCACTGAGCCATGCTGGCCAGTCTCTAAGCATATTTATAATAAAATAACTATTTCAGTTTTTGAGAAAAATAAAAGTAATGAGTTTAAAAATATAAAATTGGGGGTGTGTTATCTTGGGGTGGGAGACAGAGATGTGATGGGGGGAGGAAATTGGGAAACGGCAATGTTGCTAATGTTCTGGTTCTCAAATTGGGGCGTTATTTTATTATTCACTCCATTGTTTATGTACATTTGACACCAATCATTGCACATATATCCCATATTTAACAATTTTAAAAAGCAAACTCCAAGCCCTGGCTGGTGTAGCTCAGTGGATTGAGCACGGGCTGCGAACCAGGCATCGCAGGTTCAATTCCCAGTCAGGGCACATGTCTAGGTTGCAGGCCATGTCCCCCAGCAACCGCACATTGATGTTTGTTTGGGGACAAACATCAATTCTCTCTCTCTCATTCTCTCAAACATCCCATTCTCTCTCTCTCTCCCCCTCTCTCTCTTCCCTCTCTAAAAATAAATAAATAAAATCTTTAAAAAAAAAAAAAAGCGAACTCCACATGCTGTGTCCAAACCTGCTCTCTCTGGGACTCTCCGTCTTAGAGAAAGACTTCACCTTCAGCACAGGAGCCAGGCCCACTTGGCTTCTCCCTTTCCCTCTGCCCCACGCTTAATCAGATGCTGAAATCTGGCCCTGCACACCTTCCCACCTCCGTCCGGCTGGTGCAGCCCGGAGTAGGCTCTTTACCCCTCCCTGAGCGGCAGCATCAGCTTCCGGACCAGCTCAGCGGGCACACCCCGGCCTCCTTCGGTCCCCTGCTCCACTGCGGCCAGGGATAATATTTCCCGGTGGAGAGACGTTCAACCACCTCCTGCTTAACCCTGGCAGTATCTTTCCACTGACCCTAGAGTAAACTTCTAGGTCATTAAGAGGCTGTTTACATGGCGTGTTGAACTGGCCCTGCCTACCTCTTCTGATTCCTTCTCTGGCATTCTCAGCCTCACTCCCCAAGCACCAGTAATCCTGGGATTCTCTTTGTTTCCTAAAACGCACCCAGAGTTTCAGGTCAGAGGGTCTTCCCCCTGACTGAGCTTTCCATCCACTCTACCCTCTAATCATCTTATAGTTTCATTTAAAACATCACTTCCTGCCCTGACTTGTGTGGCTCAGTTGATCGAGCACAGGCCTGTGAACCAAAGGGTCACCAGCCCCATTCCCAGTCAGGGCACACGCCTGGGTTGTGGTCCAGATCCCCAGTGGGGGATGCACAAGAGGCAACGACACATCGATGTTTCTCTCCCTTTCTCCTTCCCTTCCCCTCTCTTTAAAAATATTTTTAATAAATAAATGAAGAAATAAATAAATGAAATGTCACTTCCTGCCCTTGCTGGTGTAGCTCAGTGGACTGAGCGTGGCTGAGAACCAAAGGGCTGCTGGTTCGATTCCCAGTCAGGGCACATGCCTCGCTTGCAGCCAGGTCCCCAGTAGAATGCACAAGAGGCAACCACACATTGATATTTCTCTCCTTCTCTTTCTCCTTCCCTTCCCCTCTTTCTAAAACTCAATAAAATCTTTAAAAAAATGTCACTTCCTCATCCATTTCTTTACTTTTATTATTCATTACCAGGTATAGCCTTTGCAAACCTCCTCCTTGTATGATCTGCCTCTCTTTCTATATTCCCTGACTTCCAGCCTCACACAGCTCTCCCAGGAGCTCCCAGGAGATGGCAGAGCCACAAGAAGAGCCACAAGCTGGGAGGAGCCTGGGTCTCCAGTAACCAGGTGGGAACCTGCCCTCCAGTGGCTCCTCTCTCAGAGATATATTGGTTATCTGCTACTGTTGGAAAATTATCCCAAAACTTTGTGGTTTTAAATTTAAAAAAATTATTATGAGTAGTAAACTTCCTTATCCTCTATGGGTATGAATTAAATTTTGGCTCAGTTGGGTAACTGCTTGTGACCTTTATCTATACAATCTTCTAAACCTACTTACATTTCATCCTTAGGAAGAATATGTCCTGGGAATGCTTATTCTATTTTAATATCTACTTAAATATTTTAAATTATTTTGGTAAGACTTTTAACATATGATAATCAGGTAGTAAGGTATTTGCAAATATAGTTTGTCAGTTATTCTCCAATAAAGCTGGAATTTTTAAAAAATAAATACACTAGACCTGGCCCGTGTGGCTCAGTGGACTGCGTTCCAGCCTGTGAACCAATGGGTTGCCAGTTCAATTCCCAGCCAGAGCACGTGCCTGGGTTGCAAGATCTGTGCTCTAACCCCATCAGGGTGCTTGCTGAAACCAGAAGGCAACTGATGGATGTTTCTGCCTCACATTGATGTGTCTCTCCCTCTCTTTCTCCCTCCCTTCCCTGCTCCCTAAAATAAAAACAAAAACATAATGCATTTTTAAAAAGAGTTCCTTATATATTACAGACACAAGTCCCTTATCAAATATATGATTCACAAATATCTCCTCCCATTCTGTGGGTTGTCCGTTCACTTTCTGGTTGGTGTCCTTTGAAGCACAGCCCTGGAAAGTTTCGAAGATGTCCGATCTATCTGGTTTTTCTCCTGTCACTGTGTTTCAATGCCATACCCATGAAACCATGGTCTAACCCAAGGTCGTGAAGAGTTACACTTTGGATTTCTTCCAGACTTTTATAATTTCAGGTCTTACTACACTCAGGCCTCGGATCCACTGTGAGCTAACTGTTGTGTGCGGTGTAAGGCAGAGGCCACCGCTCCATTTGTTGGCAGGACCATCGTCTCTTCTGTCGCTTTGTCTTGGCACCCCTGTTGATAATCAGCTGCCTATAAATGTATGCGTTAATGAGTGGCGACCCAAAAAACCCGGTATTTATAAAAAACTGTATTTATTCATACATGTTTAAACTTCAGTCATCTTCAAAGTACTCTGCATTTGATACAATACACCTATTGAGATGTTTTTTCACTGCTCAAAATAGTTTAGTTTTTTTGTTTTTTTTTTACATGTGGGGTGTCTGCTCACAGGAAGGGCAGGAGTTCTGTGCCCTCCACACGGCGCCCCAGGCTCCTGTGGGGTGTGTCATACACTGAGGAGCCGTTCCTTCAGGCTCCCTGCTCTGTCCACACAGTTTTTTAACTTGTTGATTTTTATGCTTTTTAGTGTTTCCGCTATTTTTTGTGTCACCTCTTCCGCATGGGCAAAACGTTTCCCTTTGAGGACTTCTTTCATCCCAGGAAACAACAACAAACAAAGTCGCTCAGGGCAAGGTTGGGTAAATGGGGTGGAGGGGGTATGGGGATAATGCCATTTTTGGTCAAAAAGTGATAAAGACTCATTGTGGTGTGGGCAGGTGTGCTCGTAAATCACCCGTTATGAAATGGGCAAATGCACTGAGTCTTCAAAAAAATTCACTGAAGTGGCCCTGGCTGGTGTAGCTCAGTGGATTGAGCACGGGCTGCGAACCAGGCATCGCAGGTTCGATTCCCAGTCAGGGCACATGCCTAGGTTGCAGGCCATGTCCCCCAGCAACCGCACATTGATGTTTCTCTCTCTCTCTCCCCCTCCCTTCCCTCTCTAGAAATAAATAAATAAAATCTAAAAAAAAAAATTCACTGAAGTGGAATGCAGCCTCTCAACAATGCCAGTTGTACAGTAGTACATTGCTACAGATGGGTTCCTAGAACACTCACCTAGTGGTAGAAGCCTGTCCTACAAGGGTTCCACCTGCCAGAAGATAATTCCAATTTGTTTGGGGTCCCACTTCATATTTCTGGGCTCGATTCTACTTCATTGACTTATTTGTCTATCTTGATTAGTGTGGCTTTGCAGTACTTTTTTAAAAAATAAAAATTTTATTTACTTAGTTTCAGAGAGAGGGGAAGAGGGGGAGAAAGAGGGAAAGAAACATCAGTGTGCTGCCTCTGGTACACACCCCACCTGGGGACAGAAGCCACTACCCAGGCATGTGCCCTGACCTGGAATCCAAGTGACCACCTTTTGGTTTGTGGACCGATGCCCAGCCAACTGAGCCACACAAGTCAGGGCTGTAGTAAGTTTTAAAATCAGAAAGTATGAGTGCTCCAACTTCATTCTTTTCAAAACTGTCTCCTCTAGTTTGGATGTCATGCATTTAACATGGATTCTCTTCATTTTATTTTTTTCAAACACGGAATCCTCCGTGCATTTGCGTATCGCCCCTACACAGGGGTCAGCTGATCTTCTCTGTACCGGAATCCCGTGTTGGCACATGCGCTGCCAAAGCGGGCACTCCAAGTGCATTTTAGGGTCCCCTTGTCCACGTCTGCAGTAAAGGCAGCTGGGATTTTGACAGGGACTGCTGAATTTTTAGATAATTTTGTTGAGAATTGCCATCGAACATTATTAAGTCTTTGAATCTATGCTTACGAGTTATCTATTTATTCCGACCTTTAATTTCTTTCAACGATGTTTTGTAACATTCAGTGTACCAACCTTATACTTCTGTTACTAAATTTACTCATAAGCATTTTTTGTGTGCCTTGCAAATAGAATTGTTGTATTGATTTCATTTTTGGATCGTTCATTACTGGTATATAAAAATACAATCGGTTTTTGCACATTTATCTTCTATCCTGCAACCTTGCTGAACTTATTTATAAACTCTAATAGTCGCTAGAAAGGCACAGAGAGCTTTTCGCGGAGTCAACTCAGTGACAGGTCATGAGCCAAACTGAATAGGCCAACTGAGGTCAACAGGTGGTGGCGAAGGTGGCTGAGGCCAACAAAAAGGGACCCAATGCCAATCCCAGGACCAGTCTTGATAAATCTCTAGACCTCGACTGTCCCCCGTACAAAGTGAGGATAGCACCAACTAGCTTGTAAACTTAAATGATTGACAGGTAGATCTAAGACGACAAATTTTCAAAGCTCGAGGTGGGTGCATTATTCCATTAGCTCCATTCTGCCAAAGATCAGACTGGTTTGGCGGCGACCCAGACACAAACTGAAACATCGGGCAGCGCGAGAGGAGAGGGAACTGTGCCTATGGCCCAGAACTGATTATACAAGGACAGTAAAGCTACAGGTACGGGGAGGCTCGTGGGAACGGAACTTTGAAACCAGTCCTTTTGCACAAAACATTCCCACTCCAAGCTTAACTGTATTAAAGATCTGCCTTCCCCTCAGCTCCTAGCACACTTGACTGCCCCTCCCCTACGTAGCGCAGCAAACGGTCCCGAAGGCAGTTACGATCATCCACTCGCCCACTGACAGTGCCTTCCCCCACTCCCCGCCCACAGGGGTTGGACCTAGTCCTAGGCAACGCTGCCTTCCGCCCCTAGCAACCGCTCACCTGTTTTCTCTTCCTATAGGCCAGTAAATTTCCTTTATTTTTCTTATTGGTCCGCGTAACTCTATCTCGACCAATCAGTAGCAGCCACGGAGACCCAACTCTCTCCTATACGAATTGGGGGTAATCATGGAGGAGATAGCTATTTCCTTTTCTGAATCCAGCTTTCTCAGAAAGCTTCTTATTTGTCAAACTGTTGTAAATCCCCCCGGAATGAGTTTCTAAAACATTAATCTCAGGCCTGTAACATCTATTTCCTGCCTACTTCCCCCCTCCCACGTGGTACGGCCCGCACAATGCTCCACCTTCCAGCCACTTCGAGAGCCTGAGTCCTCAGCTAAGTAGGCGCCACTCAGTGACGGAGACGATACCACCTCTGATGAACAAATAGGAGAACCCTAACTACCCCCCGGTTGCCCTATTCCGCTCCGGCCACACATTACATCTCTTGTTCGAACCGTGGGCACAATATGGTGGCGGGACGACTGCTCCCAGCACCACAGAAGGCACGCGATGGGGGACAAGAAAGGGTGCACTTGGTACAGTCCACGCCGCGCCCCGCGCTTCCGGAAGTGAGGTGTCTCACCCTCGAAGTTCCGGCTCGCAGGGGGTGGAGGAGTGTTGTTAACCGGGACGCCTCCGCAGTCGCGGGGATTGAGCGGGCTTGCGGCGTTGGGCTCCTGGTGAGTGGGCCGGGGTCGGGCCGGGGTCGGGCCGGGGTCGTGGTTGGAGTCGGGACCTGGGCCTTCCCCTTGGGGTCTCCGGGGCTGACGCGCCTCTCCGCCCGCCACTCACTTTCGGCCTGTCAGCTGGAGCTAGGTAGACTTCAGACACCCTCGCGGCCGCTCTCTCTGAGGCTGGGCCCCGCCTGCGACGCTTGCTGCTCCTGGCGCTTCACAGGTTCGCGACCACGGGGCGATCCCTGTCCCTCTGAGTCTCGCCACTGCATCCTGTTGGTCGGCCGTTTCTCCGGTGCCCCGAGTTGACACTGCCCCGGGGATTGGAGGGCAGCAGGGTTCCAGACTGACGGACCTCGCTGGCTCCCGCGGGGCGCGTGTCGGAGCTGGCCACTCTGGCAGAGCTGTCACCGGCGCTGTCGCCTGCCCAGCTGTGTCCCGCAGCGCCTTGGCTTCCCCCAGTGCAGGCCGCACGTTCCCGCCTCTGGAGTTGTCTTTTGCATCCCACAGCATCGTCTTCACTTTTAGGTAGCAGTTCTTCCCCCTCAAATATTGCTGCCTTTCCTCATTACTCCCTAGGGGCGGCGGCTTGGCAGGCAGGCAGCGAGGAAAGAGCCCTAGATTTGAGACAGAACTGATCCAGGCACCAGTGTGATCACTTAACCACTTCGAGTCTCAGTTTCCTGTTTGCAATATGGGGGAGTGAGTCTCTGTTATTCTTGATGCGATCGTGAGGGTGAAACGAATTTGTCTTTCTTCTAACTGACTCTGGGTTTCGGGCACTTGCTAGGTTTGCACCGTATGGACGTCACGCACGTCGTTCTCTCCTTTCCCCTGCAGGTTTCCAGGCCAGGGCCATGTTCCGCACCGCCGTGATGATGGCCGCCAGCCTGGCGCTGACCGGGGCCGTGGTGGCTCATGCCTACTACCTCAAGCACCAGTTCTACCCCACTGTGGTGTACCTGACCAAGTCCAGCCCCAGCATGGCAGTGAGTTGAAGGCTGGGGGAGGGAGGAACTCCTGGGAGGAAAGGAGGAGGTTGCTTGAGAAGGGGTGGGGCCAGAGGGCGAGTAGGAGAGAAGTTGCCTCCAGCTGCCTAACTCCTAGTGAATTGTGATGGGGATGTGGGGAGGTTCCTGAATGCTGAGCCCCAGGCAGAGCAAAGCGGAAGCTGACCGCAAACTAGAGCCTCTCTTTACTCCCAGGTCCTGTACATCCAGGCCTTCGTTCTCGTCTTCCTCTTGGGCAAGGTGATGGGCAAGGTATTCTTTGGACAGCTGAGGGCCGCAGAGATGGAGGTAAGATGTTTGTGGTCTCAAAGTGAGGGCCAGGGAGCTGTGCAGGCACGATGTCTGAGTTCCACATTATTTCTCGCCCAACCCCCAGCACCTTCTAGAACGTTCCTGGTACGCTGTCACTGAGACTTGTCTGGCCTTCACTGTCTTTCGGGACGACTTCAGCCCTCGCTTTGTTGCGCTCTTCACTCTCCTTCTCTTCCTCAAGTGTTTTCACTGGCTGGCCGAAGACCGTGTGGACTTTGTGAGTCGGGCCAGGGGTTCTCTGGAGCAGACAGATGCCGTGGTGGTGGGTGGGCAGGCTTGTGGCATGAGGGTTGGGTCTGGGATATGGGGTGAGCTCCAGCTTTCCTGACAGGACCCCTCTTCTGCTCTGCCTCAGATGGAACGCAGCCCCAATATCTCCTGGCTCTTTCACTGCCGCATTGTCTGTAAGTGAGACCCGTGCGAGGGGCGAGGAGGGAGAGGAGGCGCCATGGAGGGTTCGAACATAAAACGTCACTGGCTGTGGCCCTGTACCCGGAGCACAGGCTGTCCCCTCAGCCACAGCTGTACAGGAAAGATAATTTAGGAAATTAATTTGCATCATCTCTGTCCTGTTCCACTCCACTGCTTCTCAACTGCCTGGCCCCTCAGCTCTTTGCCCCCTCACCGGGAGCTCGGGCTGCCCCAGTGCCCCGCTAGGTGGGACTGGAGTCCCCAGGGGGCCGGGTACAGTGGTGTGCTCACCGGACTAGAGGCTGGGACCTTGGTGGGCTTGAGGGCGGGAGCTATCTTAGAATAGGAGTGGCTGCCAGGCCCTGGGCTGACCCCTCCAACCCCCATTTCGGGGGTCCCCACAGCCCTTATGTTCCTCCTGGGTATCCTGGACTTCCTCTTCGTCAGCCATGCCTATCACAGCGTCCTGACCCGCGGGGCCTCTGTGCAGCTGGTGTTTGGCTTTGAGGTAAAACTGTCCTGGGAGGTTGGGAGGACAAGCCTGGGGTGACACTGCACGTGCCTTGAATAACCCCACAAATGCTTACCGAGCACCTGCTCTGTGGCCAGCCCCACTCGGGCCCCCAAGGGGCAGTCGTTGGTCAGTCCCAGCCCTCTGCACCCTCAGCTGGGGAGAGTGGGGAAGGCACAGGAGGAGGCGACTGTGGAGGAGGATCCTCGGCCTGGCACTCAAGGAGGGCTTCCTGGAGGCTGGTGCCAGAGGAGCTGGCCGTTGACGGATAGAAGGAATTAGTGTGCAGGACGCTGGCGGGGGAGGGATGTGCCGTCAATAGCAGCTCACGTTGTCGAGTGCTTGGTGGGTGCCAGGCCCTGTGCTGAATGTCTGCCCGGCGTGTCTCTGAATCAGCAAAGCAGTTAATTCTGTCCTTTTACAGTCAAGCACAGTGTAGTTCAGAGAGGCCCAGCGGGTCACCAAAAGTTGCACCAGCTAATGAGTGAAGGAGCTGGGAAGGCCCTGGGCTGTGTCCACGCCCGTGGCTTGTACTCTCGCCCTCTGCTGTGCAGGGGCCTGGGAGCGGCACCGTGGCTGGAGCAGGGCAGTGCTGCGTGCTCATGGCCGCCCTTCCCCCCCGCAGTACGCCATCCTGATGACCATGGTGCTCACCATCTTCATCAAGTACGTGCTGCACTCCGTGGACCTCCAGAGCGAAAACCCCTGGGACAATAAAGCTGTGTACATGCTCTACACAGAGCTGTTCACAGGTGAGAGCGGCCTGGGCCTCCCCTGACCCGGGCCATCATCCCCGCTCTGCCCCACAGGCCCGTGACCGGCCTCTCTCTGCGCCCCACCCCACCCAGGCTTCATCAAGGTGCTGCTCTACATGGCCTTCATGACCATCATGATTAAGGTGCACACCTTCCCCCTGTTCGCCATCCGGCCCATGTACCTGGCCATGAGGTGAGCCGTGCCCGCCACACCCCTGCCTGTCTCATCCCACCCCTCCCTCTCCCTCTCCCAACCGTCACCGAAACTGTCCTTTTAGGCAGTTCAAGAAAGCTGTGACAGATGCCATCATGTCTCGCCGCGCTATCCGTAACATGAACACACTGTAAGTGGCCTGCCCTGGGTGCTCTCCTGGGCTCTGCCCCAGCTGTGATCCTCCGTCCTCCAACCCTGGTCCTGACATGCCCTTGGCCTGTCCTGATCAGGTACCCAGATGCCACCCCAGAGGAGCTCCAGGCAATGGACAACGTCTGCATCATCTGTCGGGAAGAGATGGTGACGGGGGCCAAGAGACTGCCCTGCAACCACATCTTCCATACCAGGTGGGGGGGCCCCGGGGAGCCTGCACATCGGGGACCAGCTCGCGGAGGCGGGCCCTGAGGGGTGTGCTGACCCTGACCCCCACCTGGTCTTGACTCCCAGCTGCCTGCGCTCCTGGTTCCAGCGACAGCAGACCTGCCCCACCTGCCGTATGGATGTCCTTCGTGCGTCACTGCCAACCCAGTCCCCGCCACCCCCTGAGCCTGCAGATCAGGGGCCACCACCTGCTGCCCACCCCCCACCACTCCTGCCCCAGCCTCCCAACTGTGAGTGGCCCCCCATTTGGCCAAGCACCACACCGTCGAGTACTTGCCCTGGGCTGGGAATGGGAAATATTGAGGGGAGTCAGAGTCCCTGCCCAATAGGAGTTCAGTCTGGGGCCGGGGGTCATGGGAAGAGACAGACAGTTGCAGTCATGTGGTCAGCTGTGAGCTCAGAAAGGACCTGTGGGAGCAGAGGACTTGGATCCCAACACCCAGCCCCTCACCTGTGATTTGGACCTTTTCTCATGACCTCCTGTCCTCTCTCTGCAGTCCCCCAGGGCCTCCTGCCTCCCTTTCCTCCAGGCATGTTCCCGCTGTGGCCCCCCATGGGCCCCTTTCCACCCGTCCCACCTCCCCCCAGCTCAGGAGAGGCTGCAGCCCCTCCATCCACCAGTGCAGGTGAGCCTTTCGGGTGCTGCGACAACCGGGGGGTGGGAGGAATGGAAGCGGAGTCCCTCAACACTCACTGACTTCCTGTTCTTGCTCTTTAGCAGCCCTTTCTCGGCCCAGTGGGGCAGCCACAACCACAGCTGCCTCTGCCGCCTCTGCCCAGGCATCTGGCTCTGCCCCCACCTCTGAGACTGCCCCCGCCCCGGGCTTCCCCTTCCCTCCTACCTGGATGGGCATGCCACTGCCACCACCCTTCGGTAAGCAGGGCCACTCGGGATTGTTCTTGGGGTGGGGGGTGTATTGCCCAGGCAACCCATGCTTAATCTCCACCTCTCTCCAGCCTTCCCACCAATGCCCGTGCCCCCTGCTGGCTTTGCGGGGCTGACCCCGGAGGAGCTGCGGGCTCTGGAAGGCCATGAGCGGCAGCACCTGGAGGCTCGGCTGCAGAGCCTGCGCAACATCCACACGCTGCTGGACGCTGCCATGCTGCAAATCAACCAGTACCTCACTGTGCTCGCCTCCTTGGGGTACGTCTGCCCAGGGCACCAGGGTGGACAGCAGGGGCACGCAGCTGCCAGGAGGTGGCTCCCAGCAGTGTTCTTGGCCTTTTTCTCTTCTGCCACCCTGACACCTGCTGGTGCGGGGCACCTCTCTGAAGGCACGTCCTGGCTCCGAGGGCTCTTGGCGCCTTTGGGCCCTCCCTCTGTGGGAGGCCTGTCTGGATGAGTAGGAGTGAGGGCTACTAGAGAGCTGCCTCTGACTCTTGTCACTTTACACCTTCGTAAAGTCAAATTACTCGTAATGCTCAGTGTTTTAGTTCATCATGTACACCCTCGTCCCGTGGCAACACTGTGACCGGGAGTCAATGACCCAATCTGAGACGGCAAGTGAAGTTAGTTACTTGGAGCCGGCCTGGCTCAAGGTCAGGTCCTGGTCCATCACTCACGCGCTTTGTGACCACATGACCTTACTTGAAGAGAAGGGGTTCTCGTTCCTATTCACAGGTCGCATGTACACAGTGCCTGGTACCCAACAAGGAGGGCACAGGCTTGGACGGGGGCTGGAGTCTGAGACCGGAGTGCTCTGTGGGATGCTCCGTAGGTACCTTTTAAAAGGTGCCTGACACCCCAGGGTGGAGGTTCTGCAGTGAACAGGCCTGCATCCCTGCCTACATGTGGCTTACGGTCAGCCAGGATGTAGTCACAGGAAGGCCTGTGTGTGCCGACTCTGTCGGGCGGTCCCTGGGCTGCAACGGCGCATTGGCGCTGGGCTCTGTTTTGCACGGCTAACTGCGGACAGGAGAATCTGCCCAGTCACACCAGGATGTCAAATGTGTGCCTACCTCTTGTCCCTTTTCTCCCTAGGCCTCCCCAGCCTGCCACCTCTGTCAGCTCCACTGAGGAGACTGCCCCTACAGTGGTCGCTGCTGCCTCTTCTACCAGCACCCCCAGCTCTGAGGCCACCGCCCCATCCCCAGGACCCTCCTCACCAGTCCCTGAATCTGAAAAGCCTCCAGGTAGTTGTGGTCAGTCTCAGGGGGGTTGGGGGGGCACAGGGGACTTCTGTGTGTTCAACTTGTGATCTCTGTCCCCAGCTCCCGAGTCGGTGGGCACCGAGGAGCTGCCCGAGGATGGGGAGCCTGATGCAGCAGAGCTCCGTCGCCGCCGTCTACAAAAGTTGGAGTCGCCTGTTGCCCACTGACACTGCCCCAGTCCTGGCCCCTGCTCCCACTCTCAGCAGCCCTTGCTGGAACATGTCCTGCCACCAAGTGCCAGCTCCCTCTCTGTCTGTACCAGGGAGCAGTACCCCCAGCTCTGAGACGGAGCAGGTGGCATCCCCTAGGCCAAGTGGAAAGAGGCCTAAGGCCCCAGCTGACTCCAGCCTGTCTAGTCCTGGGCAGACATGGGGGTTGTGGGTCAGTTTCACCCTTCCCCAGCCCTGTGGCCCCATGTTCCACTGGGGCCATGAAGGCAGAACAGCACAGCCTCCAAAAGCCCGCTGTCCCCCCACCCCTTTCTGGGAGGGGGGCAGCCCCTCCAAGCCCCGCTTGTGTGTCTGGAGCCATGTTGCAGGGCTGAACAGTATTAGCTCCCATTCCCAAGTGTGGGCTCAAGGAGCCATGGGGCAGGCCAGGAACATGCTCCCTGGCTCACCAACCAAGACTGGTACCAATGTCCCTTTCTTACCCTAAACTCCCTGGAAGCCCTTTTGTGGTGGTGGCTGTGTCCCTTATGCCGCGTGACATTTCCATGTCTTACTGTCAACCACACAACTCAGGGAAAGGAATGCCTGGGGGCAGAGAAGCAAGAGGGCAGCACTGAGGGACACTGCCCCCCCCCCCCCCAAGGCCCCTCTCTCCCTGTAGCTGGTCTGAAGTGAAGCTGCCTCTGGTCTCTGCCAGCAGCCACTGCCCAGCCTCCCTCCAGGCCGAGGGCTTGTGTCTGCTCCGGAGCCACTGCAAACCCCGGAACGTATGGAGGCCACTTCTCACTCAACGTACAGAACTTCTTTTGAGTTTAGAAGAATTGGAATAACTTCCTTGCTATTTCCTTCAGCTTAAATCTTGTCTTTGAATTTGAATGCTTGACCCTGGAAACAGAAACACCAACACCAGGCTCCTGGTCTTTCCAGTTCAGAAAAGGCTTGGGGCCCAGCAGTCTCCATGGGAGCCAAGGCCTGCCGGCCCCGTCTTCTTCCCCTTGGTTTTGTGTTACGTGAGTTGCAGAAGAGTTTCAGATGATTATTTAATTTGTAAATATTGTACAAATTTTAATAGTTTGAATTGTATATACAGCCAAATAAAAACTCGCATTAACAATTGGTAGAGCTGGTGTCAGGGTCAGTAAGCTGGGCCCCTTACTCGGGCTGTAGACTCGTGGCCTGGACTCTCCAAGAGGGAGGGTTTATTTACACAAGCCAGCACTGTCCTTGAGCACACTGTAGTTAAACTGTTAGAAAGATACATCCATGTCGTCTATGGCCATGCCACCCTGCAGGTGCCTGATCTTGTCTGAGAGACACCCATATTACACACAAACTGAGACACAAAAAGGTTAGAGACCAAGTGGGGGAACCAGGCTCTGAACCCTGTCTTAGCCAGTCTGATGCTGGGGTACAGGTGGCAACTCAGGGCTCTGGCTCTTATGGCAGACCAAGGGTGAGGTTCATTGGGTGGGGTGGGGTGGCAGGAACAAAAGGCTAGCTTCCTGCCTGCAAACCACCCCATCCACCCTTGATACCAGGTCAGCCCACTGGGAAGCAGGCCCTGTGCTGGACTGCTGGGAGCTCTCAAGCACCCCCTTGTGGGCAGACCAGCTACAGCTTATCACTTAGATTCAAGCTGGAAACCCCATCAGGCTCCACCCTGGTCCCGAATGGAGCCCAAGTAAGTGGGCCTTCTACCTCACTGACGGCAGAAAGAACAAGCCCAGGGGCTGACGTGGGTACACTGTGCCCTTGTGCCCCCCACTGCCCTTGGAACTGAAGACTCCTAGATCCATGTCATTTACCTGTATTCTCCGTCACCTCCAACAAGCCAGGTCTAGCCTAGAGCAGGGGCTTGAGAACCTTTGCAGCAGGGAGTCTGGAGGGCCCAGGAAGGCAGACACCCTGTGGGTCTGTCCTGTGCTGCCACTCCCGGAACTTGGCTGGGCTACTGCTTTCTCCAGAGGGGCAGTCCACAACCTCCAATATTTGAATAGCTGAGCCCAAAGAGTCCCAATAAAGAAAAAGCAGCAATAGACCTAGCTCATGTGGCTCCGTTGGAGGGTCGTACAATACACTGAAAGGTCATGGGTTCGATTCTGGGTCAGGGCACATGCCTAGGCAGCGGGCTCAGTCCCCCACTGGGACACATGCAGGAGGCAACCGATTGATGTTCCTCTCTCATCGATGTTTCCCTTCCCCTCTCTGAATTCAATAAGCATGTCCTCAGGTGAGGATTAAAAAAAAAAAAAAAAAAAAAAAAACAGGAACAGACTAAAAGCAGGGGTGGTAGTGGTGGGAGAAAGCAACTGATGCCCCCACTAGCTCGGCTGTTTCAGGTGCACAGGCAGCAAACACAAGGCCTGCGGACCAAATCCAACCCTCCGCCTTGTTTTATCCAGCCCGGCACCTCGTTTCTACTTGGTGGCAGCGCCAAGCTCTCACTTAACTGTGAAGGAGTAGTTACATTTATACAGTCCTGAAATCACATTCAGCCCTTTGAAGGCAACCGAGATGGTGATGTGGCCCCCAGTGACAATGAGCTTGACACCCTTGCTCTGGTGGGTCTCCCGTGTCAGACAGCCCTCCCCCAGTGCTGGCGCCTGTACAGATGGTCCTGTTTCCCCCTTTATGCAGGCAAGCTCCGAGACCCTTTATCCCTCACTCTACCCTGCCCCAGCCCTTAGCCTGGGTCTCTGCACCCCCATCCTAGTTGCTGCAGCATCCACCTCCCTCCTCCTAAGACTCCCTGGACCCCAGTCTGTGGGGGATGCTGTCCCACAGGCTGCTCAGCTAGGTCTAGAAGCCCTTCTCCAGGAGCCAGGCTTTTAGTTGCTGGTCAAAGTAGCCCTTGACCCGCAGGGTGCCTGTCACCTCATTGACCTGGGTGATAGGTGTCTTCCCCAGCAGTGGGCTCAGAAAATCTTCCACATCCTTCTGCAGGGCCTGGGGGAAGATAACAAAGCAAGACTGAGAAAACTGTCACTTCTAGAGGACTCCCATCCCTTCAGCCCTGGAAGGGTCACAGTCACACCCTGACCCCACACACACTTACCCAAATATCTCCCTCCACCTTCCGGATCACAGTCATCTTGCGGTTGCCATGTGTGATGTCCTTATAGACAGGGATGTTGTGCATCCGAGAGCGCCGCACAAAATAGGGCAGGCTGGGTGCAGGGTCTGGGACAGGGAGGACAGTGCTGAGCTAAACCTTCCCAGGCTTTATCCCACGGCAGCAGAGGGTAAGTGCAGTGATGGCAAAGCCTCATCCAGATATCACATCAGGAGACCTGCTCCTTCCCCACCTTTAGTGCCAGGACACAGGTACCCCAAGGCCCAGCACAAGCCCAGGCGCCAGAAGGTGCTCAAGAAGAAATGAAGTCAGGACTGTGCCTTCCTGGACCTCTGGCTCCCCCTAGGGGGCCAATCCTTGCCTTTCTCCTCTGGGTCAGGGAGACTAAAGTCAATCTCAGGCACAATGGGATGGGAATTTACAAGCCCTGAACACCGACCCCGTGCCAGACTCTGCATTAAGTGTTTTAGGCACCAAGCAGATCATCTCCATTTTGCTGAAACTGAGGTTGGGAGAAGCTGACACAAGATCACACTGGCAGTGAAGAGCAGAGCCAAATTTGGACCCAGAACTGCCCAGCTCCCAAGCTATATTTTCCATTATGATATATGGCCTATGGTTGTGTTGGGGCAGAGGGGTAGGGGGTGGTCCACGCTCCTGGGTCTTCCCTCTATGCTTCACTTCTGCATGGGAAGACCTTATCCCGACAGTGTGGGCAGATGTTTATCTGTAACACAGGGCTCCAGTCCTGGGCCCTTCCATGAACATGAGACAGATGCTAGCCTCAAGACGTCTCAACACGAATCCTGAACCCACTGAGGAGTTCAGAATCTCAGCTGGGGCAGGCTGACCACTAAGGAGGGGTACTTCCCTGCAGCCTTCATGCCATCCCCATTATCCAGCTCACCTCTGGGGGGCTGCCAGCCACTAGGAGTAGGGTACTGTTCATGCTTTGGGGGCTTTGGGATGCTGGTGGCAGGTAACAGGCGCTCCACAAACTGGTATTCATCCACAGACTCCACGAAGCTGGGGTAATCGGGAGGTGCCTTGCTCTGGCTCTGAGGCAAAACCAAAAAGCACCATCTCTCCATCAGCCCACTCACCACCCACCCAACACAGGACAGACAGAACTTCAGTAATCAGAAGAAGGAAACACTGCAGGCCGAGAGAATGGCACACAAACGGCTGGAGACAGAAAAGCACCAGACTTCAGTTTATCGTGGTGCAGGTGGGACTGGGAAAGAAGTTCAAGCATTCTGAGGAGCCTGCCTCTCTTGGGGCTCAAATGACAAGTGTGTGTATACTTCTGAAAAGTGAATGAACTGGAACTCTGACCAATACGGTGTATTTCAGGATTGAGGTTTCACCTACACGTTCTACTGAAATATTCCAGTTCTGGGTTAGGCACTTTCAGCAATCGTGATAGTTCTCCTCTCACCCTCACCTGACGCGATTCTCTCTTACCTGGAAGGTTTCGGCCTCATTTGGACAGACACCACCAAGCACTCACTTAATTGTTATAATGCAACAAGTTACGTATTTTATTACACACTTTTTTAATCCAAGGAAGGCTAAGACATTAAGCACTCCCCTTAAGGTCATACTCCGGAGGCTGTCTTCCCACCCTCCAGCCTTAAGATCCTTCTTGGACACTTTTCGCTACAAATACCCCGGAGTCCTGATCGGCCCCGGGGTTACAAAGGGCACAGGGATGCAGGATTAAGCAATGGCTCTGTTACGTCATGAGCTCTAGGTTCTCAGAAATGGGCCGACCTGTGGACCCTACGGACCAGTTTCCCCTTCAAAACAGTAGACAGCGAGGGCCGACGTGCAGCCCCTCCCAGTTCTGACTAACCAGGGTTGTCCTCCAATCAGGTTCCAAGGCCCCACATGCCGAAGCACACACCAGTCCGTGTCACCTTCCTTCTCAATCTAGAGTCTCAGCTACAGAAAAGGTCTCCCTGGTCAGATGGGGAAACTAAGGCCCCAAGTAGGAAAGCGACTTGCAAAGTTACAAGGAATAACAGGGAGCCTCACACCCAGCCCTCTGCTCTCAGCTCCAATCTCCTGTTCTCACCTGCCGCCGTAGCCCGCAACCCGGCTGGACACCGACTCTCCAGGCCCGCAGTGAAGCCCGGAACATAGTCACTGCCATGTTGAACTCTCCCGTATACTAGCCCTCTGCGCGCGCAACCACCCTGGTCCCGCCCCTGCCGAGCGCGCCTCTCCCGACGGAACGAACGCTTCCGCGAGCGTAAAGGGGCGGAGCTAGAACGGCCGTGGGCGGTACAAATAGCAGAGGCCCCAGTCGTCGCTCAGCAGTGACGTAGGACGCAGCGATCGGCTAGTACGCATTCGCTCTAGCTCCTTCCTCTTTCTCGACTCCATCTTCGCGGTAGCGGCTGGGGCCGCGGTTCAGGTGAGTTTGGTGGCACAGTTGAATGTGGAGGGCTTCGCAGGCGGGTTAGCTGCGGGCGCGGGGAAAATAGAGGAATAGGGGCTGCTATGTGTGCCAAATTCTTGTCCCCATTCGACCACCCTGGTGGGTAGGCCTGGTCTTACCCACGTGAAATCCGCGATCGCCCCCGGCTTGCCACCGATTCCCGAACTCCGTGTCTCCTAGGATATTTTTTCTCTTATAAGCATTTCTTTTCTCAGTCGCCGACATGCAGCTTTTTGTCCGCGCCCAGAAGCTCCACACCCTCGAGGTCACCAGCCAGGAGACTGTCGCCCAGATCAAGGTAAGCCTGCGTGGCGCGCCCCGGGCACCCTTCTGTTCTTTTATCTCGTTTCCTGTGGGAACGCTGATGAACCTCACTTTTGCCTGTAGGCTCATGTAGCCTCGCTGGAGGGCATCGCTCCAGAAGATCAAGTTGTGCTCCTGGCAGGCACGCCGCTGGAGGATGAGGCTACCCTGGGCCAGTGTGGGGTGGAGTCTCTGACCACTCTGGAAGTAGCCGGCCGCATGTTGGGAGGTGAGTTGGAGATGACCGTTTTTTGAACTGCTTGTCAACATATTATGAGCGTGGAGATCAGTGTCCTCAATTCAGGGTTCTTTCTGCCTGTTTATCTCAGAATTAACTCTTGAGAGGTCTGTGAAGACTGAGCCAGAGTGCAGTTGTTTCAATCACTAGATCCTTGTCAGTTTCCCAGTTTCCTCACTAAAATCAGGTCCCCAGGTGCTGTCCAGTTTTCGTTTAAAGTCAGGGGCTGGAAAGTCCTGATGTGAAACCCAGAACGTGCCAGACCAGCATTCTTGGTCAGATGTGCAATCTCTGTGACTTCGTTAGTTATTCCCTGCTAGGCCCAGCTTCAAAGGCTCAGTTAAGGGAGAAGGAAATCTCCTGGGTGGGGCCTTGTCGTGCTCCTAACTGCTTACTGTTCTCCACCGCAGGCAAAGTCCATGGCTCCCTGGCCCGTGCTGGGAAAGTAAGAGGTCAGACCCCCAAGGTAAGTGAGAGTATTAGTGGTGTCCTTTGGGCTTCGTTTTTTCATATCACAGGTAAACCAAGACCCTTGGCTCTTGTCCTGTCTGTCTTCTCCTGCCCTGGAGATGAGCTTGAGGGAAGGGGTGGAAGAGCCAGGCAGGGTCTGATCGGCCTTCCCTGTTTCCAGGTGGCCAAGCAGGAGAAGAAGAAGAAGAAGACTGGGCGGGCCAAGCGGCGGATGCAGTACAACCGGCGTTTTGTCAATGTCGTGCCCACCTTTGGCAAGAAGAAGGGCCCCAATGCCAACTCTTAAGTCCTTTGTCATCCTGGCTTTCCCCAATAAAGCCACTTAGTCCAGTAGTACTCTTGTTTCATCTTCATTTGCAGGACCTTAGGGAGAGGGAGGGCTTCGAGGGCTGGCATTGTGCCGCCTACAACAGTGAGGTTCTTAAACAGAAGATAAGGTTCATTGCGGTGGGGGTCTCATGGTGGGAGCTATAGGAGGGAGGCATTCTGGTGGAAGAAATGTCGGGATGCCTGTATGGCCTTTCCCTGAAGCTGAGACCAGCTGTGGCCGTAGTGTGGAGTCCAGGGCAGGAACTTGGTCTGCCCCAGTTTCGAGAAGTATTGTCTGATTACACTGGTGCCTTGTTGACCTTGTTCAAACTTCCGATTACATGGTGGGTCCCGTGAACCTAATCACAGCTGAGGTCAGTCAGTCGATGGTTTCACTGTTCCCAGAAAGGTGAGTTCTCTGGGACTGATTCAGGGGTTCTGCTAGTAACTAGTGCATACCCACGCATTCATTCAGCTGATGCTTTTGAACCTGCTGCTTCCTGGAGAAGGACCTTGGGCTCTAGACTTGGACTGCCTTGAGTTTGGGTCCTAGCTCCGTTTATATATATTTAATCTCTGCTGTTTAATCCGTTGTCTCTTGAGAGTTGCTGTTAGGATTAAATAAAAGATGCAAAATGCTTAGATCAGCACTTGCCACATAGTAAGTACAAACATTGGCTGTTTTTGTCTCTGGTTAGAAAGGCTTGGCCTCCTCCCTTCTAGGAATTTATGTTTCAAGATTCACGTGAGGAAACGGGAAGTGTTAATAGCCTCAAAGAAAGTAGGGTGGTGTAATGAAGGGGGTTTGGGTACAGACACTATCATGGGAAAGGCCTCTGAAAACGAAGTGAAACCTGAAACGAGCCAATCAGGTGGTCAGATGGTAAATTCCAGCTGATAGAGCTGCAGTCACACATGGAAAGGAATTTGGGTCCAAATGCAGTGGAGAATCACCAAGGGCATGGAAAGGTTTTGTGATACTTTCTCTGGCTGATTTTTCTAGAGGACTAGCAAGAAAACTAGGAAACCAGTAAAGGTTGAATCATCCAGTTGAGGGACAAGGAGCTTAGACCACCAGCGGTGGTGGGGATGTGAAAAAACGAACATACTTGACTGTCTCAACGCTTCACTAACCAACTTGGACTTAAAAAAAAAAACACGTGAAGGTCATTACATTTATCTAGATCTTGGTAGGGAAATACGATCCATATTGAAATAAGTACAAGGTACCTTGGAGGCAGAACTGACTAGGTGAGATTGGATGTGAGTGAAGTGAGGGACCGAAGAGCCAGAGCTTACTTTCAGGGCTTCCGTGGATCAACTCAGGTTTGTGCGTCTTTGCCCCAGTCTACCGAAAACTAAGCCGCGTTATGATAGGACCTCGCCTCGGCTCAATGTATTTTTGGCGCCTCGTATGGAATCTGCACTTCAAAATTGGATAAAGGGTATGTTTGGAGGAGGAAAATCAAACAGGAGCTCAGATATTTATTAAATATTGCTGTTTTGAAGAGGACAAATGACCCGAGACACAGGCAGCATGGGCTAGTTACCCCACCTTGGTCTTTCCATTCTCTCTCCTTTGTCTGTGACGCCTAGTAGCATGGCTGCCCCTACAGCGGAGGGACACATCTCCCACGGGCCTGGCCTCACCCCGAGTAGGTGCTTAGCAAAGATGGGTTTCGGCCTCTACGATTTATAGTGCTGAGAAGGCAACCGCCAGGTGGCGAGCTGGCTCTGGCGGAGGGCGCCATCCTACCTCACACCGCGCAGGGCCGGGCTCGAGTCACGACCCGCTCCAGCCCCGCCCGAGCGCTTCTAGAGAAAGGGGTGGTGCTTGTGTTCCGAGTGTGGGCGGGAGTTGCCGAGAGTCTTCGGGGAGTTTTGACTAGGCCGTCCGTAGGCTCCGGAGAAAGGAAGAAGCAAGCGGGGAGCGCCGGAAGTTGCGGAGCCTCAGACCCCGCGCGCTCGCGGGTCGCGCGCGGTGCCGGTTGCCATGGAGCCGGCCGGGCCCTGCGCTTTCTGCCCGGCCGGGGAGGCCCGGGCAGCGCGCTACACCTGCCCCCGCTGTAATGTGCCCTACTGCTCACTGCGCTGCTACCGGGCGCATGGCACCTGTGCCGAAGGCTTCTACCGTGACCAGGTGCTGGGAGAACTCCGCGGCCGCAGCGCCTCTCCCAGCCGCCTGGCCAGCGCCCTCCGCCGCCTGCGTCAACAACGCGAGACCGAGGACGAGCCGCAGGACTCGGGCCTCAGACCTGGTCCGGCGCCCGGTGGCCTCTTAGGACTCTGGGAGCGGCTAGCCCCGGCCGAGAAGGCGGCCTTCGAGCGGCTGCTGAACCGTGGCGAGGCCGGGCGGCTGCTGCCCCCGTGGCGGCCGTGGTGGTGGGGTCTCGGAGCCGGGCCACGACTTCTAGAGGAGCTGGATGGTACCCCGGGCGGTGAGGCCGGAGAGCTGGAGCCTGCCCCTGCGAGAGCGCCACCTGGACCTGCGAAAGATGGCGCTGCCGCGGAGGCCCGGGCCACCGAGGAGAGGGTTCTCGGAGACGCACTGGGGGTCTGCACGCCCGCCGTTCCCACCCGGATCCCCACGCTGGCCAGCCTGAGCCGTGGCCGGGCCTCGCCGCTCGTACGCTTCCAGCTGCCCAACGTGCTGTTCGCTTATGCACACACTCTTGCCCTGTATCACGGCGGCGATGACGCGCTGGTCTCCGACTTCTGTGCCACGCTGCTCGGCGTTTCTGGGGCCCTGGGCGCCCAGCAGGTCTTTGCCTCTGCCGAAGAAGCCCTGCTAGCCGCAGCTCACGTGCTGGAAGGGGGCGAGCATCCACCCGGGCCCCTGGGCACATGGGGTGCCATGCGCGAGGCCGCTCGCATCCTGCTGGGTGAGGGCCCTGCCGACCAGAAGGGCTACACGCTGGCGGCACTGGGGCACCTGGCGCAGACCCTGGGCCGGGCCCGAAAACAGGCTGAGACCACTGAAGAGCGAAGTCGCCTCTACCGGGCCCGGAAGAAGTGCCAGTTCCTGCTGGCTTGGACCAACGAAAATGAGGTGGCTCTCCCAGCCCTGGCTTTGGATTGTGCCAGGGCCCACCGAGCTCACACGGTAGCAGCGGAGGAGGTGGCAGCCCTCACGGGGGAGCTGGAGCGGCTGTGGGGAGGTCCCGTGCCACCTGCCCCAAGGACTCTCATTGAGGAGCTTCCTGGCTGAGCTGTGGACCCCTTGTCAATAAAGCCGTGACTTCTCCGCCCTGTCAGCAGTGCCCATTTCTGAGACCGCTGTTGTTCCCACCCAGCCCCGGACTCTTGGGCCCAAAAATCATCTCTCAGCCTCTCCCTGAGTAGGGCTGACCCAGCCAGTTTCTAAATGCCCCTGCCCCAGAAAGGGAGAAACGTGACACCAAGAGCTCCTGACATTTATCAGAAACGTGAGAGCAACCCCTCCACTCCAGGTTTGGGTACTGGCTTCATTTTCTCCCTGCTCCAAACCACCTCTGAGGCTCTTCATCCCTGCCTGTTCGAGCTCAGGGCAGGACTGAGTACAAGCTTGGAGGCTTAGGTGCGTCCAAGTTCCTGGGGCTGTGTGTCCTGGCAGACAGGCACGCGCCCCGACCTGGGTGGGTGGAGCCAGCACTTCAGTAGAGGTAGGGCACGATCCGGTGAGGCACACGCCTGCAGTACTCATGCCAGGCCAGGCCGTACTTCCGCAGACACTGCTGCTCGTCCCGGGCCTCGCGGTGCACCAGCAGCGCAGCAAAGTACAGGAGGTAGAAGTAGGGCAGCAGGTGGGATACCCCTGTGGGGAGGGGGCTCTGTGACCACTCAGGCAGCCCCCCAGTTCACAAAGGTTTGTACACCTGATGGCTCGTGGGGGCATCAGGACTCAGTGGTGAAAGGTCCAGCGTCTGCAGCAAGGGTCGACGGGGCGAGGCTGGCACAGAGGTCAGCCCAGCCACATCCCGAATCCATCTCCAGTTCCCCAGCTGCGGCCTCCACTGTAGGGCACCCGTTCTCCACACCCGGACTGGGTATCCTGTGGTTACCAGTCCGTCTCTGTGCCACACACATGCCACCCCACCCTGTACCAACCCAAGCCACTCACCACAGGGCAAGGACCAGGCCAGAGCCATAATGAGATCTCCAAGGTAGTTGGGATGGCGGACCATGCCCCACCACCCAGACACAAGCAGCTGCCTCCCCGTGGCTGTAGGGATGGTCTCGAGGTCTGGGGAAAGACAGGTAGTGGGATATAGGTGAGGCCCAGGAAGCCCAGCTGCCCCACCTCGCTCGTGCTGCCCTAGTAACCCAGCTCACCTGCCACTCTAGGGTCAGAAGGATTCTTTCGGAAAGTGTTTTTCTGGGAATTGGCTGCACGGAAGATGTAGAAGCCAACAGCTGGGGGAAGGCATGAGAGGTCAGGGTCAGATACTGGCTAGCCCTGATCATGCCCCCCACAGCCAAACCCAGGCTGCCTGGACCCCAGGACCCATCCCCTAGCTTTAGGGAAGAGCCTGAGGCTTAGCACCTACCTAGTGGGTGCTGAATAAACAGTGAATGAATGAAAGTGGAGGGAGAAGAATGCACCCAGCCTGCCACCCCTTCCTCACTGACCATTCATGAGGCAGATGACTGAGGCCATGGGTAACTCCAGGGGCTGTGGGTGGTACAGCAGGAACTGGGCCTGCAGGCTGTAGGTGAAGGGTACCCAGGCAAGGTCCCCAAAGGCCAGCATGAAGCCAAACCCATCGTGTGTGATGTCCATGGTGGTGAGGACAGCTTCCTGCGGGGACAGGACCCAGACACACTCCACAAAGTCCTCAGGCAACTTCCTCCGCCTCCCCTGCCCAGTCTAACCTCACCTCGTGCCAGAGGGCGTCACCCACATAGAGTAACTGGAAGCCATTGACCAGCCACATAGCCAGAGAGGGACTCCCCCGAAGTTCTGCTTCCTGTACCAGCAGGGCCAGGTTGATGAGGACCTGGGGGTTGGGGGAAACAGGGCAGTCTGTCCCCAGCCCGTTTTCACGGGGTGGGGGTGGGGGCAGGGTTAGCCTCTCCCTGCCTCTCTCTCTCAGCTGTCAGTCACTAACTCTCCAGCTCTTTGTCAAATGGACCCAGACCCTGCACCCAGGGCAGAGAGCCTGCAATGGACCAGCGTGGAGGCACTCCCAGACTGTTCCGTCTCGTCCTGTAGTGTTCGCTTTGGGAGAGCAGCGTAGGAAGTATATGGACGCTGCAGGCCTGAGAGTTAAAACAGTCCTGGTTTTGATCTCAGCTTCCCTCTTGGGAAAGTTGCTTACCCTTTCTGAGGCCCACCTTCCCCACCCCCACGTGGAAAATGGAGCTACTTACGGACCCACCTCCTGGAGCTGCCTCAGGACTCACTGACATGATGTGTGTGTGTGAAACGCTGAGCACAGTGTGTCTGACACGCAGTAAGTGCTCAGCCACAGGGGCTGGCAGCCAAGCTGTACGGAGCACCCCCATCTGGTGGCAGTGGGCCAGGTGCTGTCACTAGGCCACCACTTCTAATAGTCTTAGCAGGAAGCTCTCACTTTATCCTGTTCCACACATCAGGACATACTGGAGGCTGGGACCCAGATCCCCAGCATTTGGCATCCCTCCTGCCTACGGATGAGGTTTCCAGGGAGACATGAGAGACCTCTGGGAACTCCTGACCGCAGTCCAGCACTGAATACAACCAAGAAACACAGTTGGCACGTCAGTGATGGACAGGGTGCTAAACCCAGTGATCTGTTCTAAGTTCTGCGCTGCTGTGACGAGACGAGCAAGCAGTGTAAGATCCCCCTCCCCTTCAAAATAGATTTGTGTGCTTGACTCCTCTATTTGAAACTGCACCTGCTCTCCTGACTCCCGCCCTGCCGTCTCTTCTCCAGAGCACTCAGCACGGCCCGATATGCTGTATAAGCTTATTTTTGTCTGTCTTTCCCACTAGAATGTTGGCTCCGTGAAGAGAAACTTCTCATTTTTTCTGTAATTTTTTTTTCTTGTGTATCCTGGTACCTAGGGCACATGTTGGATTCAACAACTATTTGTGGAATGATTGAATGATGAATGGTCTATGACTGTGCAATACTGGGTCTGCCCTGCCCAAGCACTGCTCACCCATCCCACCCCTCCTGCTGGCTCCAGTCCCACTTAGCCATGCCCAGCATGCCCAGCATACCCAGCCGATGAGGCCAGGCCGCAGTTCGCAAAAATATTTGAAGTCAAAGGAACCGATACGTGGGTTGAGCTCTCGTCCCAGGAAAAAGTCGTAAATGGGATTGCCTGAAGAATAATGGAGGATAAAGGTGCAAGCAATCACCCCCATCTGCTTCCGCCCGTACCCTGCTGGAACCCCGCTCACCTGAGTTCCCCCCAGGTGCCAGGGCGGAGGCAGGGGCCATTAGAGCCTTCAGATAGAGAAGGAGGCTGAAGATGAAGGCGGTGAGGGTGGCCACAAACGCCAAGGGCAGGAGCATTTCTGTGAGCGCCCCCAGGGGCAGCCCCGCCAACACCCCGAGGCCCACCAACAGGGCTGTCAGCACCAGGGCCTGGAAGCCTGGACCACAGCACAGAGTGAGTCCAGGGGACTGCACCCCCCTTCACCCCCCCCCACACACACACACACAGCTTGAAGCCCAGGGAGGTCACAGACTTCATTCCAAGCCATTAGGCTGACACCTTGACTTTCAGACGATCACCTCAGCGGCTGCTGCGGGGCAGAGTAGCAGTGAATGCTCTAGGAGGGGGCGGAGGGACAGGGGTGTGCAGAGGGACAGTGAGACCCCCCCACCCCAGGTCTGTCCTGGGCGGAAGAGACGCATAATGGAGTTCGGAATCAGGGGTTAATCCGCTAGACCTGGAGCTCCACCCCACCCGTGCAACTCTAGCAAAAGGACCCAGCCCCAGGCACCGTTAATGGGGTAGCGCAGGCGACTCTTGTCCTTCAATTCCTGGCCCTCGGCCATCTGCGGGCACAAAGGGGTTTGACAGTGGTTGAGGGCGCCTTTCTTCTCGCGAGCCCTTCCCTCCGCCCTCTTCCCCCGCGCGTCCGAGCCCTGTCCACACCTTGCGCGCAGGCAGTAGGTAGAACGCCGCCTGCAGGCCAAGCCAGGTGAGCCACAGCAGCAGCGCCCGGGGACTCCACAGAGCCTCGGGGCGCGGCAGGTAGGGGGGTAGGTCCAGGAGGCGCGCCGGCCCGGAGCGAGCTGCCAGGAGCAGGTGGAACATGGTGGCGGGGAGCAGCAGCATCAGCGCCGCCGCTCCTGGTGAGGGGGGAGGGCGATCGCGTCAGGCGTCCGCTCCCCAACTCTCCCACGACCCCCACAGGCGCCCGGTCGTCTCCAGGAACCCCTCAGCATTCCCATCGGCCTGTTCCATAGCCCGTTCTCAGCCCTCTTCCCTAACCTCCATCTTGGTCCCCGCCTCCAGGCTCCCTCGAAGACCCTCCTCTGGCTCCCCGGACTCTGTCCAGCCCGCTCCACAAATTCCCCGCTCTGCACTCCCCAGGACCGCTTCTTCTCCAGCTCCCTTTCCAGACACTGCCTCCCAACAGCCCCCCATCGCTCTGCTCCCGGTAACCCACAAAGCCTTCTGATCCTACCCCATCCTGCTCGTAGCTCACCCCTCCAGTTTTCCCTGGAGGAGTCTCAGGCCCCATGCCCCCCTTCTCTGCTCCATTACCCAGGGGTCCCCCGAATTCCAGCGGGGCCTGAGAGCCCTGAGGGGCCATGGTCTCCTCTCCGCCAAGAGATAGGGCTTACAAAAATCCGTCAGGAATCACACCCCACCCTGTCCCCTAGGAGACAGGCTCGCTAATGTGAGGGCTCTGGCCCCCGAGGAACCTGCACCTGTCTGGGATAAGCTTGGACAACGAAAGCTTGGTCCCAGGGTCTTTAAATGGACCCGCCCCCCGGATCATCCTGGGTCCAGCACACCAGCCAATCAGCTCTCAGGGGCGAGCCCAAGGCCGGCCCCTGGAGGCCAGTGTTGAGCCTCAGCCTCGAAACTCCACCCCCAGCAAGCCCCGCCCACCATGGAAAGCAAGAGCGAGGATCCAGCCAGGAGTCTTTATTAGGAAGGTCTTGAGGCTGGAGGGGAAGGGCCACACGGGCGAAGGCCAGGGGATGTGCGGATTGCGGCAGCCCGGCAAGCCCGTGCATGACATGACAACGACCGGGCCTAGCCGCGCTCGCAGATGACCTCCACGACACTGGGTTCCATGGGCACTGGATCGGGGCAGCGCAGGGCAGCTGAAGCCACCACTTCGTCCAGCAGCAGGTGCACAAGCTCCTCGTCGGCCACAAAGCGCCACAGGTAGAGCTGCAGGAAGTGGCAGTCCACCTGCACCTGCTGCAGCCCAAAGCGCCCGAAAGTGCGCAGCCGCACACACTCCAGCAGCGTCTTCAGGCTGATCTTGATGATGCCGGTCAGCACTGACACCTGTAGGGAAGGACCCGGGGATGCAGCTCCACGTCAGCAGGGGCCAGGGAGACAGTACATGGCAGTAGCTGTGACGGCACGGAAAGCTCTAGAGAGGGAGGGACACAAGGCTAGCCCCTTCATCTGGAGGGAAGCGGACAGGGAACACCCAGCAATTGAAGGCCAGGATGCGGGTCAGCATTGACAGGGGAAGAGGGGCTTACTGAGCTAGGCGAACACCACCAGGTCCCTCAGTGTGGGCCCGGCCGGACTGCGGCAGAGACCATGGTGTGAACAGAAATCCCTGGGAAGGACCCAGGACTACTGTGGGTGCTGGAACGGCCAAAGAGGCACACTAGGCGACCACCCAGACCCAGGCTGGGGGCACACCAAGGTCAAGGCAGAAGGCCATGGGATGGTAGTGGTGGGGCTCTGAGCAACCACAGACTCCTAGAAACCCCGTTCACAGGTAGGGGCTGGGGAACAGAGTTCCAGGTCTCCCTGTGCCTGTGTGGAACTGCCTCAGCCAACCTTCCCCAGGGACCCTGGAAGGCAGGGTCACTGCACACTCCAGACCTTGTTGAACTCAACAGGGCTGAACACGTCGATTCGTTCTGAGAACAGCTTCTGGATGTTGCTCAAGAGGTTGGTGTCCATTGGGGCACTGCACGGGGGAAACAGCATTCAGAGCCCACCTCACACCCCGCTCTCCTTCGCCCATTCCCCGAGGGGCTGCCCTGGCCAGCAGACCTGGGTGTGTAGCTGGGTGCGTAGCGGCCCTGCTGCCTGGAGCTGCTGTACACCGAGAAGGTTCTCTTGCTGGAGTCGCTGCTCTGGGCCTTGCGAACACCCTCTTCGTACAGGAGCCCCACCTGCAGGTGCAAGGGAACACTGCAAGGAGACGGAGCACAGGGGCACCCCCCCAGCCCACCACGTGCTCTGGCCAAGGATGCCCTACATCACACACTCATGTGCTGCAAGAGTCACATTTGTTACAAGAATCACAGGCTTGGTTTACCTAGTTGGCACTCAGTCACTATTTACAGAACTAGCAGAGTGGGGCAAGGTGGGAACACACAGCTGATATTGAGGCCCTTATTTTCAGGGTGATTCTGGGCCTCAGCTTCCTCACAGGTGAAATGGGGGCGATGATGCCACAATCCAGGGCGCAGGACTGAGGCCATGGGTACAGGTACTGCCTGGCCCCTGCAGTCTTGACCCTCAGAGGGCTGTTTCCCCAGCACCCCCGTTGGCAGCAGGGCTCCCTGGCCCGCACCTGCACGTCGATGGCCGTCGTGTCCTCCACCACCCGCTTCATGACGGCACGGACATTGCGAGGCTCCAGGGTACTGAGCCAGTCCCGCGTCTCCACACTTTTGCGCAGCATTTGTGATATGACCAGGCCCTGCACCTTCACGTAGTGGGTCAACAGCCGCCGTGCTGTCTCTCTGGCCTCTGCACACAGTGTGCTCACAGGTGTCACTGGAGACTGGTCCTGAGCCAGGGATGCAGAGGACAGAGAGACAGTGGGTCCTGGGGGAAGCTCAGGGGCACAGGCTGCTGGCCTGGGTCTAACCACGAGGGCACACTGCCTGGCCACCTGCATTCCCAGCACCACCCTCCCCCACCCTGCCGTGAGCTGGCAGTTCACCTGCACCAGAAACTGTTCATCCGTGAGAGTGAGAATGTAGGAGATGGTGGCTGTTTCATAGTCTAGGCAGAGGCGGGAGAGGAGCAGGAGCAGGGCAGGGGGTGTGGCACCCCCCTTCTCCCCAGGGCTGTCACAGAAACTCTGAGCCGTCTGACACATGGACCGGATGAAACCCACGATGAGGCCCTCACGGACGCCCTGGCTGCAGAACTCGCCCTGTGAGGAGGAAGGGCCCAGATATACAGCAGGTCCCCTCTTCCAGGCAGGGGCTGCTAGTGACGCTCTGCTGGAACTCTAAATGCCCTGGCCCCTCTCCAAGGGACAGCTTCCTCCTGCATTCCAGTATCCCAGAGCAGCTGCCCTGTTTAGGGAAGGGACTGGCACAGGCAACCCTGCTCGCAGCTGCCCTCAGAGCCTTCCCCACCCCTTCAGATTGTGCCGGCTTTCCTCCTGGCAGACAGAAACCACACCCAGAGTGCCTGGGGGATAAAAGTGCCCTGATAGCTGCCAAGCTGTGGAATGATAAAATAATGCCCAGGAAAGAAGAATGCCAAGGTGCAGGCCATACCCGGAAGTAGGGCTTGTTGGAGAAAGACACCTCCTTGGCGGTGAAGAGGTGCACAGACGCCAGCGAGGCCTTGACGTGGCTCAGGACAGAGCTGGCCACATTGGCCAGCAACTCAGCCAGGCCAGGGCCTTCCTTCCCGGCCAGGCGAGGTGCGGCCAGTGCCTGCCGCACATCGGTCAAGCAGTCCAGGAAGGCTGCTCGCAGGCCCTGCAAGTGGTGGCCCAGGCGCTCACGGGCCACTCGCTCCACGATCTCCGTGGCAGCCTCGGCCAGCCCAGCTGCAGCCAGCAGGGCCCCAGGTGCCTGCAGGCGCCGGTGGAAGCGGTCCAGTGCCCGCACCAGCAGTGAGTTGTCACCACTACCCTGCTCCTGCGCCAGCCGCCTCTCCACCAGTGCAAAGTATCGGCCGCCCAGCTCCCGGGCAAAGGCTGCCAGCTTGTGGGCACCTGCTGGGCCCTGGGCTGCAAACAGCTCCTGATAGGCTGCAGCCACCTGGCAGAGGCCACCGACAAAGCCACTGCCTCCGTGGTCGGTGAATTCTAACACATCAGGGGCCGGCGGGGAGGGCCCCAGCTCCGCTTCCAGGCTTCTCAGCTCTTCCTCCAGCCGCCCTCGGGCGTGTGCCAGGAACTCCTCACACAGCTCCTCTGCAGGCTCACCCAGGGCCAGCAGCAGCTCCACGCACTCCGCCTGCTCAGGAGCCCCAGAGCTGCCCTCCCTGCCAGGAGGAAGATGGCGGGGAAGTGCAAGAAGACAGAATCCGGGGTGGGGCTGGGGGAGACAGGAAAGTGCTGGGCAGGGGTAAGATGAGGACCCAGGTGCCACACCTGAAACGCTGTCGGAGCTGCTGGGCCAAACGAGCTGTGATGACCTGGCAATCGTCCTGGATGGCACGGAATGAGGGCAGGTGCTGGTACTGCTGTAGCACGGCCCTCGCTCGGCCCTGGTAGCGCACCGCCTGCCCGTAGGCGCCCAGCTCCACACACTTGGTGAGGCGCGAGGGCAGCTCAAAGAGGAACTGCAGCTTCCGCAGCAGAGCGTGGACCCCTGGGGGTGAGAGCAGGTGATGTTAGCCCCAAAGCCCCGAGGCTGGCCCACTTTAGCACCTTATCTGGGGCAGGGCCCACCTGCCAGCTTGGTAATGCGCTCGTGGCGGTCCTGCAGCGTGGCGCTGATGCGCGCACTAAAGTCCGTGATCACAGCCATGTTGGTGGCCAGCCGGTCCATCTCATCCTCCATCTTCCGGAAATCGTTCTTCATCTTCCTAATGGTGTCTAGGAGGGCAAGGGTGCAGAAAAGAGAAAAGGAGATGGGGGGCAGGGCAGTAACAGGCACAACACTCAGCCTCAGATCACAGTCCAGGTGCTCTCACAAAGATGCACACCCTTCCCAGACACGCCTGAGCCCGCAACTGGAGGGTCGCACTGACATTTCAGTAATGTGGGCTACTGGTCACAGTAAATGGGAAGGGGGTCATTATGTCAGTACAGCAGGTGTTTTCTGAGCACCTCCCATGCGCACCCTGGCCCTGGTTCTGGGGGCAAGCAGCCCACGGAGCCACGGCCCCTGCCCTCGGAAGATGCCCAGGCCCAAAGGAGGGCACTGGGCACTTGGCAGAGACCTGTGTGCTTATTCCCAGGGGGATCCTCCACGCCCAGGACAAGGCCTGGCCCTGGGGACAATAAGTACTTGTTCACCTGTCTCTCCTTCCCAGACCTCCCAAACCTTTCCACTCCACCCTCTGGAACACAGTCCATCGTCTCTGAAGGGTCCCTTCCCTCTTGTTCCAACAGAAACCTGCCCAAGGAGGCTGTTCTCCCTTTCACATGCAGATGCCTCAGGGCCTGGGCCCTTAACGCTTCCACACAGGCTCCACTCCTCCTCCCTGCGCGACCCCTGCTTCTCGGAAGGAAGGAAGGAAGGACCAAAAAAAGGAAGGAAGAGGCAAGTCCATCCTGAAGACAGACCTGGACCAGAGATGGAGGCTACCGCTAATGAAAGAAACTAACCCTTACACAGGGGGAGGAACTGGGGAGGGGTGGACTGAGGGGTGTGTTCCAGTGGGCATCACCTGTGGCTGAGATGAACTTATTGTAGTTCTCATAGACCAAGGTCTGCATGTCACTGTCTAGAGCCCGGATCTGCCGCACCATGTCCGTCTCACTGTCCATCAGCTGAGCCAGCGGGCACTCTCTACGCAGCTGGAGGAAATTGGATGTTTAGTGTTCAGGTGAGAGGTACTCACGTCCCCAAGCCTTGTCCTTAACTGGAAGACATTCAGTGCAAGAATACCCTTTCCCTACCCCTGTCAGGAATCGCAAAATGGAGTCTAAAACCGGCATAGCTCAGGAGTTACTGCATTTAGGGAACCATATTTGGGGTCTGTCAGCATTTGAAATCCTCAGACCAAGGCCCAGTCCAGTGCCTGTCAGCGCCTGGGCCACGCCCCCTCTGCTGAGACTATCAGAACATTAGGAGACCTTGGACCCCACACCGCCTCAGGTCTGTCCACTTCTCCTTAGACTCCAGCTTTGTTCCAACTGCCTGGCCGAGGGTCATACCTCTTATGAATCCCTGCGTCCTTCACCCCCGCACAAAGTCAAAGGCATGATCTAGGGGTGCAATACATTGGGGGGGTCTGGTTCCCCCCACATAAACATACCTTGTCCAGATACACTTCCGGGTCGAAGTGCGCCCCGTTGAGATCAGTCGGGTCCAGGGGATCCGACCCCGCAGGGCGCCCCGCTGTCTCCCCCTCCGAGAGGCCGTAGTAAAGCTTCAACATCCCGTGTGCCTTTCTCCGACGCTCCGGAGCTTCCGCCTCCGGCCCCTCCGGGGAGTCTCCAGGTGGCCCGGCGGCTGCCGCCGCCATCACTCCAAACACAGCCCACCGGAGTGTGACTGGGAAGGGGACTGGGAGGAGGCACTTCCGGGAACCATAAAGTTGTTGTTGAAACGAGGCAGTCCTTCAGGTAAATCGTTCCGCCGCCGCTCCGAGTCTGAGACTAGAGTTCCCCTGCATCTTTCCGCCACCGAGCGAGGAGGTTTCGAGAGAGCCCTTGGTTCCCCCCAGCTTTTCAGATGGAAGAACTTTGTGGAATTGATCAGGTTGCTGCCCTCCCAAAAGGAGGGCGGCTAGTGGCTCCTAACCCCACTTCCCCGCACCCCCACAGGCAAGAGCCCGCGAAATCTGTCCTTAGATGCAGCGCACGAAACACGAGCTGTAAAGCCGGAGAGCGTGTGTGAAGCAGCGCTGTAAAACCTGGGCAGCGGCTCAGTTGCCACCTCAATTCCCAAAATTGGGGTACATACTTCACAGGACTGCTGCGAGGATTAAATACACGTATAGTAAGCGCACGGTGCCTCTCGTGCAGTCTCTCGAGGCCTGGTTCTCTGACGTGCTTCAGAATTACCTGTGGTGCGTCTTAAGATTCTGGGTTTCGCCCAGATACAGCTTCTGTTGCTGCTGCTTCTTTAATAAAGGTTTATTTACTTTTATTTTTAAAGAGGGGGGTGGAAGAGAGGGAGAAAGAAAGGCAGTTGCCTCTCCACGCGCCTGGACTGGGGACCGAACCTGTGACCCAGACACGTGCCCTTACCAGGAGGGACAATGTCAGGGCAGACCTAGCTTCTTTTTAAAGATTTTATTTATTTGGCTTCTTCATTGCCTATACTATTCTTAACCTCCCCCTGTCTCTTTTGTACCTACCCTTATGCTTCTTAAAGAACTTATATGTATGACCCATGGACTTGAACTAAGGGGAAGGAATGCTGGTGGGAGGGGAGGTGCAGGGCGGAGGGGAATAAAGAGGAGAAAAAATGGGGTAGCTGTAATACCATAATCAATAAAATATATTTTAAAAGAGATTTTATTTATGTTTGTAGAAAGAGGAGAAGGTAGGGAGAAAAAGAAATACCAACATGTGAGAGATACGTGGTTGATTCTGGACCGCCCCCAAATGTGGACCTGGCTCGCACGGGGCGGGGATGTGCCCTGGCTTGGAATGGAACCAGAGACCTATCAGGTCGTGGGGGCCCTCAATCCACTGAGCCACAGCAACTAGGGCTAGACCTAGTTTCTTCTTCTTCTTTTAAAAAGTCCCCAAGGGGTTCTAGTGCACTTAAATTTACAGCGTTTAGAGGACAGACTTTGCAGATCTTAAATTGACTGACAGGATGTGCTGCATGAGGGGTTGAGTGGAGATTAGAGGATAATTCTTAGGTTCCTGATTTGGTCAAAAATGTAGCTGTTCACCAAGATGAAAAGCTCAAGAGGACAGGGAATGACCTGGAGTTTAAACTGATACAGTGAACGGAACAAAGGACTTCTATCAACGTGGTCCTGAAACATCACGCATGATGGGCTGGCGGGGACAGGGAGACGGTGGTAGATTGGAAACAATCTTGTCTAATTATTCTTTGGCGGGGGTCCTGTAAGTCAAACACATCTCACCACCAGTTTTCATGTGGCCTATGAAATAAAATTTTTTTATTTTTAAATGGTTGAAAAAATAACACTTCATGATACATGAAAATTATATGAAATTCATGTAATCAGCCTATGAAGCTATAATCTTAAGATGAAGAAGTGCATAGATTTAGATCTACCCCAAGAAGCCTATAAACTTTTTAAAGGGATGATTTGAAAATCATCCAAACTTTGGAAATATGACCAAAAGTGTAGTAAGGTCCTTTGAGTGTCATACTGGGCTATTTTTTTTTAAAGATTTTATCTATTTACTTTTAGAGAGAAGGGAAGGGAAGAAGAAAGAGAGGGAGAGAAACATTGATGGGAAAGAGAAACATTGGTTGCCTCTCATACACATCCTGACCTGGGACCTGGCCCACAACCCAGGCATGTGCCCTGACCGGGAATCGAACCAGCGACCTTTCGCTCCTGTGGAACAATGCCCAACCAACCGAGCCACACCAGTCAGGGCTGGACCAGTATTTCACAAGCGCACCCAAGGATTACTTAACTACCCACAGGAATATACATTATTTTGATTTTGCTATCTACTATTAAGTGTTCAGACTCTGAAATTACAAGCAGATATTCTCCAGGAGAGATGCAAAATACATCCAGTAGAAAAAATAACCTAAAAATTATTTTAATTAAAAAATTGTATTGTCCTGTAGCACATCAATCCGTTTTGTATCTAATCTAGTAATCATATTCTAACATTCCTCTTTGAGTGCCTATTGACATCCAGCTCTTCAAGATGCATCACCACCTTACTAAGGGGGGGGTCCCCTCACTGATGAGTTGATACATCTCAGCTACATGTTCATTCAATATCTAGACATCATGTTTTTAATTTCTTGAAAATTTTACCTTGACAATGCTTATGATGTGATTTTTAAAGAACTTTTGAGGATACATTTATTAAAGCTGGGGACAGTGAAACAAGGGCTTAGGCTAGGAGAGAGGTGGGGCTGCTTTGGCTCTTTAGAAACGTCATGGGAAAGGAATGCACCAAGGCAGGGCTTCTGTCAGCTCACTGGAGTCAGCGAAAAGTGGGCCTTGAGGCCAGACTCAGGGTGTTAGCCCACATGAGCTGCCGCTGCCCATTGTTCCCCTGGCTAGGAGTCTTGTGGTGACCCTTATTTTACGAGACGCACACCAGTGTGGGAAGAGGGGAAAGGAAAAAGGGTGGGCATGCTCCCGGGAGGGAGAGCACACCCATATAATGTGACTTTAAAAATTTTTTTTTAGCCCTGGCTGGTGTGGCTCAGTGGATTGAGTGCTGGCCTGTGAACTGAAAGGTCACTGGCTAGATTCCCAGTTAGGGCACCTGCCTGGGTTGCGGGCCAGGTCCCCAGTAGGGAGTGCATAAGAGACAACCACACATTGATGTGGTTGTCTCTTACCCCTCTCTCTAAAAATAATCTTTAAGAAAATGTTTTTTAAAGCTATGCTTGTGTATGAGCATATCGGTGTATGAAGTTACATCAAGAAAGAACCCCAAAGATGCCCACTAAAAATGGCTTTTAACTAGAAGCCCTAATTTATAAATATTTGTATTCAAATTAGAACTAAAGTGCAAAAAATTGCTTCCACAGTGGGGCTGTAGCTGGGTATTGGGGCATCACCCCTTTAGCATATCAGGATAGGGGCCTGAGGGGCCACCGTGATTGATGACACTAGGCAGCAAGTATGGATGGTGAGGTCAGGCTCTGACCCTACCCCTTCGAGGCAGAAGACTTTGGGCCTTGGACTGACCTGGGACCTAACTTCCAGGGCAAACAGTGAGGCAGGAGGCAATGGGGGTGGCCAAGTTCAACCTCAAGTTTTCCCTGTTCTACTTTAGTTTTCAGGAGATTGCATTCCCTTCCACACCATCTCTGACCATTTCTCTGGCTTATTTTGTTGACAATTTTGGAGTTTTCACCTCTTACATGTAAGGAAGAAATGTTTTTGTCTTGGTTTCTAACTTTCCCTGCTCCTTGCACAGCCTCAGGTCCAGCTGGGTCTTAGTCTGATTCCAGCATTGATTCCCTTGCTCATTGGCTGCGAAAGCCTGAGCTCAGCCCCTCTCTGTACCTCAAATTCATGTCTGCCACCAGCCCCAGCTCTGTCATGGGACTGTAGGAATGACAGACATGATGAGTGTGAAGGTGCTGAGGCTGGAAGGTGGCAGAGGGAGAAGCTGGTCAGCCTCAGGCCCTGTGAAGAACATCCGGGGACACCGAGAAGCCATGTGCCCTCAGGGCCACACCTGAGCAAGGTCCTAGGTCAGCCATGGGAAACCTGATGCCTCCCCCCAACCCCACCTTCCCTTAGCTCTTCTCTCACTAGGGGTTGAAGCAAATACTTGAGCTGTGCATCCAGGCCTCCCCTCACCTGGGAATGCCCTCCAGCTGTACATCAGAGTCCTAACTTCTTATCTGCCTAATTCTTGCTGTGGACCCGGGACATGCCCTCTTTTCCCGAGCTCCAGTTCCTAGGTTCTTCATCTGTAATGCACCGACACTAACTCCTCAGTGGGGCTGCCCAGAGGGCTCAGCGATAGGACATGCACCAGAGTGCAGAGTGTAGGTGGGGTGACCGGGATGCTGTCCCTTCCACACCGTGGACCCCACTGATCTGTGACGTTAGCCCACCACACCTCCAAATTCAGAACTCCCCTGGCTACTCATGAGACACTCCTGTATTGGCTGGAACCAGCCTGTGTTCTAGAATCTTGTCCCCTCGAATGTCCTGGTTCTAGAATTCCACTGCTATTCCAGACTGTGCATTCTAGAAGCAGAGGGGTCAGCTGCTTTTCCGGGGCATCACCAGCTCACTCAAGCTCTCCAGTCCGACTGGGGTCTGTGCTGCTACCAGGATGCAGTGGCGGGACCGCATGGCTGTGTTGTTCTTCCCACAAGGCATGGTGCTCACCATGGCTGCGCTGATGCTCTTCTTCATACACCTGAGCGTCTTTGCCAGCGACGTGAACAACTTCTGCTTCACCCACCACTACGACCGCATGAGCTTCCGCTACACAATTGTTCTGATGGTAGGTCAGGTAGGGCCTCGAGGGCTGGTCGGGGGAGGCCCAGGGGCTGATGGAAATCCCACTGCTGGGTCAAGGGGCCATTCTCCCAGTCCCACTGGGTGGGGCCTACAGTTCTCCCAGGTGATCAGCATCTGCTGGGCCGCCATGGGGTCACTCTACGCTGAGATGAGAGAAGACAAGTTTCTTCGGTGCTTTGCCCTGACCGTCCTGAGTGAGTGGGGGAATGGGGAGCTTTGGAACCCTGAGAAGGTACAAGGAGGGGGCAGGAAAGGCTGATGCGAACTCTCTCCTCTGCTCAGTGCTCAACGGAGCCATGTTCTTCAACCGCCTGTCCCTGGAGTTTCTGGCCATGCAGTACCGGGAGGAGACCCACTGAGGCTTGGGGATTGGGCTGAGAAGGGGGAAGGAAAAGGAGGCTTTGGGTATTTTAATAAAGTCTGCCATTTATTTCCACCTGTCAGCTCCTTCGCGGGTTGGGAGTGGGAGGCCAGAGACCAAGGGGAAGCAGGTCAAGACAAACACTTGATCTGCAGACTCCCCAGGCCCAGCCTGCAGCCACTCTAGTGGCCTTGGCTTTGAGCCTGGGATCTTAGTGTCTCGGGCTTGAGAGAGAGGAGCAGAGAAAGGCCCTCAGACCTCCCCACCTCCCCTCCTCAGGCCCCCAGGTCCTAGGCTGGCCCAGCCACAAGCAAGGGCTCAGGAAGGTCCCACACGGATGTGAGGGTTCATGAGTGGGTCCAGGTTGGGATCATTGTCAGCTGCAGCCCGGCCCAGGCGAGACATGAGGGCAAGGAGGGCCAGGAAGCCCAGCAGCCCCAGCAGCAGCAGCAGCCCCGCCCGCTGGAGCAGGGTCAGCGGCCGCTTACGAGACCCATCCCGGCTCCTGGGGGGACGAGGGGAGAGTCAGATCAGGCCCCTGGTCCCTGGTGGTCCCCGTGGCCTGGAGAGGAGCTCTGGTCATGACACTTGTCTTCTGGCCCCAGCGCCACCATCCCTGAGCCTCCTCTCCTCAGTGTGCCACCATCTGTCCCTGCCCCACCATAAGGGTGACTGTGCAGCTTGAACCAGCAGAGGCGATGCCTGTGTTCTGGAAACTGGGACGTGTCAGGCATGGGCACAGTCACCAGATCGGGTGACGCTGAAGCAGGAAGGGGCCTCAGAGAGCCCGAGTCCAAACCTCATCTCTAATAGCCGAGGAACAGCCCAAAAGGGCAGACCTAAGGCTCCTGCCATGCAGTTGAGGCCTCTACACAGCCCCCAAACCTGGGGACCAGGCCATGCCCTTTTTGTCATGAAACTGTTGTGCTCCAGTCGCTGGCTCTCACTCCCCCCGCCTTCCTGGCATCCCGCCCCACCTGACCCCATGTACCTGAGCAGCTGGGCCAGCCAGCCCAGGGCAGGCCGGCGACGGTACTTGTCGTCATCATAGTCCCCATGGAGGCCTGGTGCCCGGTCATCATTGCGTGTGTCATACACCTTCCTTGGGGCCGAGGCTACAAGGGCAGAGTCACCAGCATCCACAGATTCAGGGAAACGGGCCACAGCAGGGGTGGTGGGCAGGGCAGGAGATCCTTCCCCTCCTCGGACTGACATTAGATCTCAGAACTGAGGGGAGGTAACGCCTGGGCTTGGAGCACAGAAGAGTCCCTCTGGATGGGCGAAGCTCCCCACCCCCTTTCTGCCCTGGCGTGGGCTGGCCAACCCCTGGCTCACCATGGGTCAGGGGCTCGGGACTGCCCACGTGGATCACTGTGTGCTGCTCAGGACGGCTAGGAGAAGCTGGGGGCTGGGGCACTTGGCTGTAGAAGGCTGGGGCAGTAGAAGCGCTGGCTATCTCTCCTTGTTCAGGGGTACCGCTGGCTGTGGCAGGAAGATAGCTGTCAGCAGAGCAGGGAGGCAAGAGCCCCAACAGCAGGTAGAGACCACCACTCACCATTAAAGCTGGACCAGTCGGAGAAATCGGAGCTGTTGAGGGGTTCGGACTCCAGGCTCACCACCTCATCGATCTGGAGGAAGGAACCTGTGTCTCCAGCCTTCCCAGTGCTATTGCCACCCATTTATGTGCCCCAGGTGGGGCCCAAGGCTGATGGACGGACAGAGGGACTCTCACCAGAGGAAGGCCCAGTCCTGCCCGGGCCCAGTTGACCGTGACCAGCTTCTCTCTCAGCACAGAGGCCACAGGGCCAACCAGGTTGCTTGGGGGGAAGATGGGGCCATTGCAGCTGGGACACTGGTAGCCAGCAGGCGCTGTATTTCGGGGCAGCTGGGCAGCACGTTCATTGAGGCAGGCCCAGTGGAAGAGATCTTAGGGCCCATGAAAGAGCAGAGAAGAGGCATAAAGAAGACACTGCATCCCTAGCCCAGCAACAGCCCCCAGCCCACTGAAGGGGTATATGCACACACACGTGCAAGCCCAGAGCTGCCTCCTTCCCATCCTCACCCTAGGTCCACTTCAGCAGTGTTCCCTAAGCCTTCAGCCTCATTGACTATCACTGCCTCACTAAGGCGAAACAGATGCTACAAAGCTCCCCAGCCCACTAGGGGGTGGGGGTGGGCGGGAAGAAGATCCCACAAGCCCTCCTTCAGTAAGTGGAGTTAAGGCTCTTAGACCAGAGTCAGGTCCAGATTACGACACGTGTCTGCTGACTTCTTTTAGCAGACTTGACTGTGGGAAACTCATTTCCTCTCTGTGGAACATTAGAGTCGGTAATGAATCTCGAATGCCTGAAAGCCCCATGCTTTTAGTGCATGGCTGGTCTGGCCAGCCACTGCTCACAGTCACAAACACACCCATGAGTTAGACTGGCTCTCACTCAACCGAGATTGGAGGGAGAAAACTCGGAGCTTTAATTTTTAGGGAAAGACACTGAGGCCTAAAAAGGAAAAAGACTTGTTTGAGTTCATACAGTTGATAAATGACCCAACAAGACTAGGAACCGGGCTCCAGCCTCCCTGGCTAGACAGTCTCACTGTCCTGCTGCTTCCGGAGGGCCAGGAACTGGTGATGGAGCTGGGCCTGTCCTGATACCCCTAAGGTGCCCAGGCCTCACCATAACAGACGAGGCGGGTGGTCTCCCGGGCGGCCAGGGGTGTGTTGCACAGGCGGCAATTGGAGCTGTAGTCACTATCCTGCAGCCACTGAAGATACGACTGTACAATGCACTGGAGTGGGAGAGAGAGGTCACACTGGATCAGGGTCTCCACAGCCCAGCTCCCTAAGGCCAACTGCCTCCTTAACTCTTGTCACAAGAGGAGACTTATACTTTCATTTATTCAATCAATAAGCATTTATTAAGCACATACCGTGTGCTATGATAGCTGGGGATATAGCAGTGAACCAAATAAACCAAGTCCTTACCCTCGCGGAGCTTCCAATCTAGTGTCAGGCCCTTCATGAATTTGGAGGAAGTCAATACTATGCCCTCCCAGTGCCCCGCTTAGCGGCTCCCCTACAGGCCCACCTTGGCGTGATTGGCTACGAGGCAGTGCTCGCAGACGTTGACCCGATGTTCGAAACAGAATAGGTTGGTCACCTTCCTCTTTGGGCACTTGCAAAGCCCCATGGTCGACCCTGGGGAAGAGTAGGTAGGGAACCAGGTTCTGGTGGCCGCCACTAAGCACTCACCAGCCCAGGTAGTTTCTACTCCCCTTGACGGTCATTGGCGCCAGCCCCAGATTTCTGCCCACCTCCCCTCTCCACCCCTGACCACGCCCCCTGCAAAAATTCCGCCTCCGAAGACCCCCTCATTCCTACTGGATGCGTCCCCTGGCCAGGATCCTCCATCAGCGTCTCACCGATACCACCAGCCCCGCCCCAAGGGCCCCTCCTGGGTACCACCCCTCCAAGCTCCGCCCCCACTTTCTCCACAGACCCCACTCTCGGCGTTACCGACGCACCGCGGCCCTGATCCCGACGAGCGGGAGCGCTGGTCCGAGGAGTAGACCCCACGCTCCGCCGACCTCAGCTCAGCTCTTTCCAACTCGGGCCGCTCGGATTATCCCTCCGCTGCCACGTCTCTTCCGGGTGCGGCGCGTACTGATGACGACACGCGCCCCTGGCCCCGCCCCCTCGACGCTCGTTGCGGAGACGGGTGAAGAAGTGGAGAAGCGACCGCTTTCACCCTCCCGCCTTGCGTCACTTCCGCTTCCTGCCGGCCACGGCGGGTAGTTCGAACGTTGTTCCTCAGCACCGTCTGGAGTTGGCGCGAGCCCCAGCACCGGCGGCGGCGGCGGCGGCGCGGCGAATGTCGAGACCAAGGCCAGATATGTCCGAGAGGCGAACGCGGTCCGGTGGGGCCGCCAAAGTCTCCGGTGAGAGGAGGGCGCTCGGGGGCGTGGGGCCGAGCCCTGAGAGGGGCGCTGTTCGCGGTCTGTGAGGAAGGCCCTGCCCCTACCTCCGGAGGGGGCTCGGCGCCCGGCCCCGCCCCCGCGCCGCGACGGCGCCCCCCACCTGCCTGGTGGGGACCTTCCTGCGCTCCTTGCAGACGCTGCTTTCCGGGGACCGAGGTCTGGGGCCCCCCGCCACCTCCTGACTCTCCTTTTCCCCAGGGCCAGCGGCCGTGTCTCCTACTAAGTCTCTGCGGAGATCCCAGCGGAAATCCGGCTCTGACTTCCCCAGCACCCTCCCCGAAATCCGTCCGAAGGTGAGCCGCGGGTCCTCAGCTCCCGCCCCGCGGGCCCCTGGACTGATGCGAAACTCACGGCCGCCCGCCCTTCCTCCCCAGGCTCCCGACGCGGCTCCGGCCAAAAAGCCCATCGTTCTGAAAAAGATCGTGGCCCATGTGGTGGAGGTGAGGGCTGAGAGCGGGCGGTGGGTGCGGAGTGACACCGGAGTGACACGGGGCTGTGCGACCGACCAGTGTTGTCTCCGCAGGTGCCGTCCATCCACTCGCCTCGAAGGAGCCCCAGGGTGAGTTCGTCTTCGCCGGCTTTGTGGCGTGGAGTGCAGGACGTGGTCGCACTGGACGGGCCCAGTGTCTGCTCACGTGTGCTCGGGGGACTCTCGTGCAGTATTCAGAAAGCTTGCTTTTCGACGCCTGCCTGCGTCGCCAACCTTGCTTGCCTCTTGTAGACTTAGCTAGCTTTTCACGCGGTGGCATCCTCTCCCATTTTCCTTTAAAAGTGGAGCTGTGTCCCAGCTGTTCTTTTTCTTCATTCCATCTTGTCCTTGGTTTTTACGTGCGGCTGTAAAGTGAGCTAAGTGTGCATGTGTTTATGGTCTTAGCAGGAGCCAGAAGGTTTCATTAAAACCTGTGCCTGAAGGTAGAATGAGCGAGAAATGACAGCTTCCTGAGGAGCGTATGGGGCTTACAGCCAAGTGGAGAGAGAGTGAAATGAGCAGGTCCTAACAGCACTGTGTGATGAGGGCTGAGAGGTGGAAAGAACCGGGTGCTGTGGAGCGCCTCTACCCCAGACCGCGTGGCTCGGGGACGTTTCACAGAAGAAGTGTTTTAACTGAATGGAGTCTTTAATCTTGACAGACAAGTAGGAGCGTACGGGGCCAAGGAAGCTGTGATTGCCGAGACCTAGAGTCCACGCCCGCACGCACACAAACCGCGAGGTCCCGAGGTCCGCAGTAGGCCTTGCCGGGGCAGGAGTGTGCTGAGCCGGCACAGGCCTTGATGAGGCGTGAAAGCCGTGCTCAGGAGCTTGCGCTTCTTCTCCTTGGCTCTGTGGGCAGCCTTGGAGAGTCCTAAGCGAAGTGGTGACCGAGCTAGGCTTGGGTGTGCGTTTTACAAAGCTCCCTCTTGGGGCCGGGAAGAGAATGGGCTGGGACAGAGCTGCCTGGGACCCCAAGACCAGGTAGGAGGACTTGACAGGATCCCGAAGTGGTGGAGGACTGAAGTATTTTGCCGTGTACAATGGGCACCTTTTCTGCCCAAATTTTTGAGAGGAAAACAAGGATGTGCATTATACATGGGTATAACGATTACATGCCGTGGGTGTAATAACCCCATGTATAATGCACACAAAACATGGGTGCGTGTTATGCATGGGAGCACATTACACACGGCAAAATATGGTAAACAATGGCACAGTGATGCTCCCCCACCCCGGCTCACCACGTAACTGTCTCAGCACACGGCACTGAGTTCAGTGGATACCTCCTCCCAGAAGCCTTCCCTGACTGCTCCTATCCTGTTACTGTCATGTTCATTGTTGTTTCTTTTTAATTAAGATTTCGTTTGTTTACTTTTAGAGAGAATGGAAGGGAGGGAGAAAGGGGGAGAAATACTGATCGGTTGCCTCTCACGTACCACGACCGGGGTCAAACCAGTGACCTTCAGGTTTACCGGGGAGAGCCTTCCACTTCCCCTGTGGTGGCCACTCATTCTTACTGGTTAACTGGTAGTTTCGTGGGACATTGAAGAGAAAAGGCTGCGAGGACGAGGTGGCTGCGTAGAGACAGATGAGGAAGTAGTTGGATAATCCCCGTTTTGTTCGGTATCTCTTTTACTAAGACCCAAGGGGCATGTTCCCCAGAACTTGCAGACAGGAAATGTCTCTTGATAACCAATATCCTTACTTCTAGCTGAGCACAATAGTCATCAGATTTGTCCTGTTTTCCCCCTCGTCTGGGCTGCCAAAGGCTCAGGGCCGAGTTTTTGTACATTAACTTGGTAGTGCTTACTGAACAGCTGCTGCACTCAGGGCTCCGCCAGAGGTGCTGGGCATAGGCAGGGCCAGCCAGACGTGAAGTCCGCTGTTCTCGTGACGCTCCCGTTCCGGGAGGGGCGGCAGTTAACAACTGAATAGACCAGAACCAGATCGGAGTGCTTGCTGCACAAGCACGAAGTCACTGTCAGAGAGAGACTCGCAGAAGCGAGGGGGGCTGGTCTGGATTCCGGGGTGAGGGGCGGCCTCGCTGAGCAGCAGCGTCTTGGCTGAGCAGGCTTACGGAGTGCCAGTCTGTGGGCCTCTTAGTGCACACGCCGGATCACACCCTTTCCCGTCACAGCCTTGCCAGGGCTCCCCGGGCCTTCTCTTACGGTGGCCCACAAGACACTGTAACGCACCCTGTTACCTCTCACACCCGTAATCGGTTCCTCCTTACTTGCCCTCGCTTCAGCTGCACTGGCCTTCTTATCCTTTGGCCCTGACAGGGCACGTCCATCCCAGGCCTTCTGCGCCACCCCTTCCTTCTGTCTTGAACATGTGTCCTCCGGATGACTGGACACCCCCCCCACACACACGTCTTTCAGGTTGTAGCTCAAACGCCACTTCAGTGAACCCTACATTGACCTTCACCTACTTAAGAATTCCAACCTGTGCCCCGTGCTCTATCCTGTTCTGCTTTTTCCCACAATGTTTACTATCTTTAACACGATTTTTCCCTGTTTATCTTTTCCCACTAGAATGGAAGCTCCACAGAGCCAGGGCCTTCTCTGTTCTATTCTCTCCAGGACTCCCAGTGCCTGCAGCAGACAGTGGCCAATGAGTACTTACTGACTTAATGGACACTTTAGGGAGACCCTTGTCATTTGTGACAAGTAGACCACAGAAGGCAAGAGTGGAAGCAGGAAGAGCCCTTAGAAGGTTATTGGACGCGTCTAAATGACGGGTGATGGAGGGCTGGCATCAGTTAGAGGTGGCTAGATTCCAGTCACATTTTGGAGACAGAGCTGGCAGCACCAGCAGAAGGTGGCAGGTCTTTGTGTCGCAATAGCAGGCTCCTCAGAAGCAGTGGCTGACTGTTTTTTCCTCCCACATTGGTCTCAGGGTCTGACTTCTTTCCTGGCCTGTCTCCTCTTCCTTTTAAAAGTGTCTGTGCTGTGGCGCTTTCCTTCCGCCCAAGGCTGCTCGGGTCTTTCTGGAAGTAAGTAGTGATATGGCTAAGTAACAGGGAGGTATTCTCTCTCCTGTCCTGGTACAGCTTGCATTTTTCTTGGAGAAAGAAAACAACCCTCCCAGCAAGGAGCTTACTAGGGAGGACCTCTTCAAGACATGTAGTGTCCCCGTCACCCCCAACACCACTCCTGTGCTGTGTGACCCGGATGTTGAGTCAGACTCCAAGGAAGGAGACCTGGACACCAGAGACTTGGAAATGTCTAAGAAGGTCAGGAGATCCTATAGCCGGCTGGAAACCCTTCGCTGTGCCTCCACCTCCACCCCAGGCCGCCCATCCTGCTTTGGCTTCGAGGGGTTGCTGGGTTCAGAAGACCTGGCTGGAGTCTCGCCTTTGGTGTGTTCAAAATCAGCTGAAGTCCCCACGGTCCCTGTGAATCCTTGGGCCCTAGACATGACTCTGCCTGGAATCTCCCCACCTGTGAAAGAGAAAAGAAAGAAGAAGAAGGTGCCAGAGATCCTGGTGAGTGAGGGGCAAGGGACTTGCCCCTGCCATCAGGCAGACAGTGGGCGACACGCTGGGCCGGTGCTCTGCTTTGGCTGTTTTGGAGGAAAGCCAGCGCCAGTGGGGTGTGGGTAGAAAAGATCTAGCCAACATGCCCACTGCCCACTCACCTGTCCCCCGTTTCTCTTCCCCCAGAAATCGGAGCTGGATGAGTGGGCCGCGGCCATGAATGCTGAGTTTGAAGCTGCTGAGCAGTTTGATCTCCTGGTTGAATGAGATGAAACTGGGGTGCACCTAGCCAGGCTCTCTCCTCTTCTCCCTGTATATAGCCCCTTCCTGTGGAAAAGACACTTAGGGTCCCCTTCGCTGGCCTTGTCACCCGTGTGTGTTCTGTTGCTGCACACCAGGTCTGTCCTCTGAGTGTGTGCGTGGCAGCGGCGGCGGATGCCGCTGTGGGAAGTCGAGCTCGGCTGGCCAGGTGTCCTGGCTCTAGTCAGTGACCCCCTCCGGCCCCTCCCCGCCTCCCACAGTGCCCTGGCCACTTTCCAGCTGGGCCACAGACTGGGGAGAAGGACCCACCGGCCCAGCCTGAGCAGGGTGCAGAGCTGGGGACTGGGCGAGAGCCTCTGCTGTCGTGGGGGAACGTGGCCGCTCTGTGCCAGCCCCAGCAGGAGTGGGCGCCAACGGCTGCAGCAGCCTCAGGCTTTCTCTCCTGAGTTGCCTCCTATTGGTGGCTTGGTTCTGTCTATATAAAAAGGCTTGAGTTTTCTCTTAGATTCTGTAGATGGTCCAGGGGAGAAGGCATGGACTGGGGACAGTCTGTCTGGGAGGAAGATGGACACTCAGCCAATAGAGTCAGGTCTTGAAGGAGAGTGGGGAACCTTGGCTGGTCCCAGACCGTGGGTGTTTACGCCTCAGAAGCTGTCTTTTACAGTTCTGTGTTCTGCTGTTGTTTGGTTAAATGCCAGGCTGATGGAGGGCTGACTACCTGGGGCAAAGGGTACGTTTAGGGGTGTGACACCAAGGTGACGCAGGCTCCAGCCTCCATAGGACCTTAGGCGACCCCTCTTGTCACACATACTGTTCCTCACAAACTAAAGTGCACAGTGTCAGCTCTAGGACAAAAACTTGTAGGTCGAACAGTCCTAGTCCCGCTAGCATTTTGCAGCCACACTTATAAAGGCATAGGAAGCTTTTCTCACGATCCAGAAGGGGCAGGGCTTGGTAGCAGTTTAACCTTTAGCTTCCCTAGTGTCCTCACACGTGAGGGCAGTGCCTGAGGCATGTACCAGGAGTTGAGCTGAGTGACCAGGGATCATCTTTTTGTCTTAAGGGAACCCTACTCCCTCACCCTGTTTTTCTTTTCTCGGTGCTGGTAAGAGGTGTGCTTTCAAAGGCTGCCCAACCACACCTTGCACCGCCCCCCAGGTCGTTGAACCTTTGCACTTCTACAGGGTTGTGGACTGATGTGCAGGCGAAGAGGACTGTGGAGGGGCTAGGGGAAGATGAGCGCTTGGTTAGGTTACCAGAAACGCCACAGGCCTGGTGGGCGCTAATTAAACTCGACAAGTCCTGAGTCCCCAAACTACCTGTCTAATGCTTTGTGTCACATTCTGCAAGCAGGTCCCTTTGCCAGGGTGAGCCAGATGCCCTTGAACTGGACCACACCTGAAGAGTTCTTGTCCTCACTAGCTGGTGGGGCAGGACTCCCGGGAAATGTCCTAGTCCTGCAGAATCAGGAGTAGCCAAGTGATAATGAGCTGATGTCATCACTGCAAACCTCTCTGTCCCTGAAAAACTAAGAATGTGGAGTTTGAGGGGAAATTGGAGTTTTTTTTAAATAAATCTGATTGAAGAGTTTCTATCTATTTGGAGATTGTGTTTCTTTCATTGGGTCAAGGTCAGAGCTGAGGGTGTGAGACCCAGAAAGCTAAGCCTTCTTTGGGCTGTATCACAGGGTTGTCTCTTTTATAGGGGGCCAGCCAGCCAGCCTAGCCTCAGTACCCTGTAGTAGGTCACTGCCTCCAGCCCCCCATGTTCTGTCCAGTCACTCACACCCATTCCTCTGAGGCTGGGCTACCTGTGAAGGAGGCCTCAAGGGGAGCCCCATCCCCTGCTGTTGCAGGAAGAAAAGTCAAATTGGGGCTCGAGTCTGCTAAGAGCTTTGTCCAGTGCCTGGGCATGAATCCTACCCCCTAGCCCAAGTCCAGCCCTTGTTTTCCTGTCAGGCTCCTGTGGCGGAGCCAGCTGGACACACGGGCCTGGCCTGGATGCTCTACAGCAGTGGGTGCAGAAGCCCCCAGAGAGCTGGTCAACGATGCAGATATCTGAGCAACTCCACACAGCTTGGCACAAACCAGTCTCTACAGGTCTCTTTTTGTACTTGTCCTTGCTTCCTAGACCAAGCAAATCAAGGCCTTTAAATTCTTAACTTCTCCCCAAACCTCCCTACTTCTATCTCCTTCCCTCACCCAGAGGCAAGCAGGCCCCTCTTCAAGGCCAAGCTTTCTGCTTTGGCTTTTCGTCAAAATCTTTCATCTCTGAGGCTGTGCCTCTTTCTCCTACAAGTCCTAAACAGGCTATGTTCACTTTATTGTTGGAAACAACCATCCTGACGCAAAAAAGTCAACCAGTCTCCATTTTTAGCTGCTTCCATTGGACCTTGCAAGGTTGGGCTCCTTGAAGGAATGTTGACAACTGCTCTCTGCTTCTGTCCCCTTTCCTCCAGGTGCTCTCACTCCATTTATTGCTCAGTGTCACATTGGGTGACCCCCTGATCCGCAGTGCTGTGGACTCAGGCCTCGGCAGCCTGGGCCGAGATTGCCCTTCTAGGGGCCATGGCATTGCTGACCCCTTTCTTTGCTTCCTCTGAGATGTCACAGTTCAGTCCTGGAACCTCTTTCCAATCTGCTTGCTCTCCCTAGGTGACCTCAAGCTCTCCAGGCCACCCTGTTACACAAGATTTGCCAGTCTTTCTCTCCAGTCCATACCTCTCTCCTGAACTCAAAACAGAGTCTAGAATTATCTCCTAGACCTGTGTCTCAACTCAGAAGCCATGTCAAACTCAGCTCATCCATCAGCTGGCCTCTCCCTGTGCTCCTGCCACTCGAATCACCTCAAGCTGACCCAGTCACACAAGCCAGGACCCTGGGGGTCGTCTCCCCCATCACCCCATCCTGTCAGCCATGACCTCCACGTCCCTCCATCCTCATGGCTGCTGGACATGTGCCCCAGGTTCCCCCTGGCTCTCTTCTCCAAGCTGTTTACACTGAGGCCTGAGAGAAAGCATGGTGCTATTTCACCTGCTGAAAGCCCTTTCACACACACACGGTGCCACCCTGGGTGTGACAGCCCGAAGAGTGCAGGCAGGGTCGTGAGGAACGTTTGTATACCCGTGTTCGTAGCATGGCCCATAACAGTCGAAAGGTGGGAACAACATAAGTATCCACCCCTGGACGAACAGATAAGCAAAATACAGTGCACAGATACAATGGAATATTACTCAGCCTTCAAAAGGAATGAGGTTCTGATCTGTGCTACATAATGGGTGAACTTTGAAAGCATGATGGCAAATGTAATGAACTGAAGACAAAAGGACACCTACTGTATGATCCCATTTGCATGAGGCACTGAAAACTGCAACTCAGAGACAGAGTAGAAGGGCGGTGGTTGCCAGGGGCTGGAGGAGGGGAATGGAGTGCCGTTTATGTAATGGGTGCAGTTTCAGTGTGGGAAGGTGGGAAAGTTCTGGAGACAGGCGGTGCTGGTGGTGGTTGCATGGCAAAGTGAACGTGCTTAATGCTGCTGAGCTGTGCACTTACAATGATTAAAATGGTCTGTTTTATGTGTATTGTCACAATTAAAAATAAACAACCCACCCTTTGGTGACTTCCCATTTTCCATGCAGTGGCATAATGATGGTTACTGGATTTGGGCTGCCCAATGTCTCAGCCTCTGCAAGTGAGCTCTCTGCATGAGACATACTTACACTAAAAAAAGTTTCGTTGTTTATCTGGCATTTAAATTTAACCAGCTCACCCTGGCTGGTGTGGCTCAGAGGATCGAGTGCTGGCCTGCAAACCAAAGGGTCAATGGTTCAATTCCCAGTCAGGACACATGCCTGGGTTGTGGGCCAGGTCCCAGGTACGGGCCACTTAAGAGGCAACCACACATTGATGTTTCTCTCCCACTCTTCTCCCTTCCTTCCCCCTCTCTAGAAAGAAATAATAAAATCCTCAAAACTAAAAACAATAGCCTTTTAAAAAAATAAAATAAATTTAACCAGGCCACCCTGTTGACAGCGGGAGCGCCCCACACCTTCGGCACTGTCCCACCCAAACTGTTCCTTCTGTCCGAGACGCCTCACTCATTACAGGTCAAGCAGCACCTCCCTGAGGAAGTCTACCTGGAGCTCCTGAGCCAAACACACGGCCCCTGCTCTCACGAGCCAGGCTTCCTGTTCAGGCCTCTCTCTGGCACATTCCGCACACTATGGTCACCTGTCAGCCTGGCCCTCTGCCATCCCCTGAAGCTTCCCAGGGCAGAACCAGATCACAATCTATCCATGTGTCCCTGTGTCCCCAGGGCCTGGCCTGAGGCCTGCCCTGCAGACTAGTCAGTCTGTGTTTAGTGGGAACCGTGAACTACAGAGTGAATTGTGTTCTGTCTTGTTCCTAAGTCATCATTTATTTACCTTTTCTTCTATTTGGGCCCTTTCGGCCAGTTTGTTTTCCTTTTTGGTGTGAATCAGCTACTGTGGGCCTCTGTGCAAGTTATTTTTATTTCCTTTGGAGTCATTTTTTTAGACCTAGTTTCCAAAGTGAAGTTAGAAGGGCAAGGTTCTGGCCAGTTTTGTAGGCCTCATTATACGCCTGCTAGCATCCTTCTGGGACAGATCAAATCCCATGACAGTGCTCCCTGCTTCCCAGAATGGGTACCACCCTGGAGCTTGGTGAGCCCCTCTGCAGGCACTGCGGACCATGGAGGTTCTGTTCACGTTGTGAGGACAGGAATGATGACATTTAGGCC